>JAJONR010004787.1:0-28413 GCA_029582245.1 Solanum etuberosum | reverse complement strand
TTATGAGTTAGAGTTGCCAGCGGAACTAGCAGCGGTTCACCCAGTCTTTTCATTTCCTTGTTGAAGAAGTGTGTGGGTGATCCGGCATCAATAGTACCTTTAGAGAGTATGGTTGTAAAGGATAGCCTCACTTATGAAGAGGTTCCAATTGAAATTCTTGATCGTCAGGTTTGTAGGTTGAGAAATAAGGAAGTCACTTCAGTAAAGGTTTTGTGGAGGAGTCAGTCTTTTGAGGGAGCTACTTAGGAAGCAGAAGAAGCCATGATGGCCAAGTATCCTCACCTCTTACCTTCCGATTTAGTTTCAGCTTGGGGTATTAGTTCCTCTCCAGTCTCTCAACTTACTCTTGTGTAATTCAGTATTAGGATCATGTTCCCTAAGTTATCATTGCATTCCAGCATATTTGCATGTTCATGGAACTCAATTCAGTTAGATATCAGTTGATAGGGATTTCAGCTCTTTCCTCGAAACTCAGCTTGTTTAGACTTTACTCGAGGACAAATGATTGATTAACGTTTCAAGCACACCTCATCCAATTCTAGGTGCGACCGATCGTTAAGCAGTATAAAACCCAACAATTGAGTTGGGGTCGAATCCCACAGGGAGCGGTACGTGTTCAAATTCAATTAAGAAGTACAAATGTGATCTAACTAGCTATAGGAATAGATATTATCGGAAAAAGACATATCAAATAAAAGGGGTGACACGAATGTCAAATGGGGGTTTTTGGGTTTTCAAATTATCAACTACAATCAATCAAATAGCAACGAGATAACAATAAGGAGAAAAATTCCCGAGATGTGATCGATTATAGGTGAAGTTCGATATATGGGTAATTGAGAATACTAGTAAACAGCTAAATATCAGTTGGTAGGCCTACTATAATTGAAATAGCATTCTCTCGAACAACTATTCCGCTTCAAGTGATTTCTCTCGAACATCAACAAGCACAGCAATTAAGAACAGCCCGAAACCTTAATGCATCTTCTCTCTCGAGCAAGATGGGTAAGACTGGGTTTAGGATTCACTCTCTCGAGCTGAACCCATATCAACCCAATACATACAAATCATTAATCAATAATTTTAGTCCTAAAACCTCTCTCTCGAAAAAGCCAAGAACACTAAAATAGAACTGCATTTGCAACTACAATTCTTAAATTAAACCATAATTGATGATTAAACCCACTTCAAAATAGCATTTAGACTAGTAATTAATGATACCCATAAACTAATTCAACCCATAATCACATGATCACACCCCAAGAATTGGGTTTTAGCCGAACATCATAAAAAGATAAAAACTGTTACTGAATCAATTAGTCATCAACTACGTAAAAGGAATTCAAGCTTTACAATGCTCCAATTTGAAGAAAATTAGAAACCCACTTGTGAAATCTCAAAGTTGAGTCTCAAAACCCTCAAGTCTACTAAGAGAACTATTCTCCACTAAAAAATGGATTCAAGATATAGATAAAAATCTCTCCGTTTTTTCTCCTCTTTTTTTCAACTGTTCAAAATTCTATTTATAGTTGCCAAAAATAAGCCACGAAGGCCTCTTCGGCGAAGTAAGTCGGGCTCGCCGAACCACTCGGCGAGCCGTCCTTTGATCTCTTCCATCTCCCTTTTTCCTTGCCATTCAGCATCCTCAAGGTCTATAACTTTGGGAGATCTATCTTGGCTTTGCGGGACTACTCGGCGATCCGCCGACTGCTCCTTTTCTTCACCGACTTGGTTCTTTCCTTCAAGGCTTGGCACACTGGAACTTTAGGCGGTCTGATAGCCACTCAGCGATTCGCCAAATGACCTTGGCGATCACCGGGATTGCCTTTCTTCATTTCTTTAGCTTGTTTTGTTTCCTTTTTACTTGTTAGTATCCTTGCTTTGCTCCTCAATCTATATACCTGAAAATCAAGGCATTAACATCAGTTTATAGCATAATTTAGGCATTTGAAGACACTAAATCTATCAAAACAAATCCCTAAATGAGTCCAAATCTCGGACTCATTAACACCTCCAACTTAAACTTTTGTTTGTCCTCGAGTAAAACTCAAGTTCAGCAGTTCAAAAAAGATGTCTCAAACAGTGCAACATAAGACTCAACATAAATGCACACAACAAGACTCAACTTATTTATGCATTGATCAATTATGCACTCAAAGATTCAAATTGTGACTCACCATTATCAAAGATGCTCAAGTTCACAATACTTGCTTCAAATGCAAGTTCAAGCTCAACACGGGTACTCAAATGCCTTCATTACAAAGATGATTTCATATTCACACAAAGTTCTTCAACAATTTATAGTTCCGGAATCACATACGACTCTCACACTCACAAAAAGGAACACATGCATGACTTCACCCATAGGTTTGTCCTTAATTCCCAATCAACACTCGTTTCAGCTTACTCAAGATCACAAAGGTCTTTTCAAAGCTTTTAATGAGGCTGAATGTAAAGGTATAGTCATTTAGGCTCAGTGGCTTTCACCCTCATGAAGTGTGGCATGAACATACATTCCTCCTTTTCTTTAACATTCAAACATGCTCATAATCCACCCCATTATTCAACTTCTTATGAATTACCGGACATCCATTTCTTTTGCAATTTTCATCACTTATTTCACAACTTTTTCATTCTTTTTCATTGCTTCTTTTCTCTTCTTTTTTTTCTTAAACATGGAGGGGTTCCATCTTTTTCAAAACCATTCTCAAAGGGGGATTTTTCACACTCTTGAATTACCTTCTCTTTTCACCACACCCCCAACTTAGGCTTTTGGCCTAAGTTGGCTATTCAAACAAAACCACACTTCATGAGAGTTATCGGTGAATGGATAAAGAAGGGTCACAATTGTTCGAGTTTCTTCCAAGAAAAGGGTAAGGCTCAATAGGGTTCAAGAAAGGTTCACACATCTCACAAGGTTGACCACAAAAGAGGTATATTGTCAAATTGTTTCACTCTTCAAAATCGTTTCCTAAGATCATTTCAAGTGCTTGCCTCACTTAGTCAACCAGACCAACGGGGCAAATTCTAGGTGTTATCACACAATGGTTCAAAGTAAGATCATCACACAAGGCATTGGCACCAATATCAAACAAGACTCCACACTTTCGCTATTGTGCAGTGTTCATCACAAGAGGCTCATTCGATAACCGGCTAGTCACAACGAGATGCTAAAAGTTCACACATTATCTATGCAAATTCATTGGCCTCATCGTAGCCACACATTCATTTCGTTCAATTAAGAAAACTATTCAAGTCATCGGTATTGATCATCACCGACACTCAAATTTTCATAAGAACAGCCACATTCATACACAAAAGAGGTGGCACAAAATTTTTAAAATAGGTCAAAACCATTTCCATTAAAAACAAGGAGCCACAAGCTCAAACATCCACAAAATTGAAATCAAAACACATATATAGATCATAAAACCCAATATTCACCAATATTCACAAACAAAATCAAAACACAAGAGGTAGGTATGGAAATACCTCACCCCACCCGTAAAAGAAAAGCAGTTGTCCTTAAATGCAACTAAAACAACAAAAATCAATAAAAACGACAGAGAGGGAGGTAAAGAATGATAATGTCTACACAGTCGCTCCGTCTGTCGGGGAATTAATACGCGGGGTAACACTCTGAATCTGGGCATCAGTGCCCGGGGTAACAGCAACACTGGCTCCACTAGTGCCTGCCATAGAGGTGTCTGCCAATGATATCTGAATGACTGACTGCACTATCGTCTCCTCTAAATCAGGCAAGTCTCCATAGATGGTCGCCTCCTGGACATCAAGCTGCTCCTCGTCTGTCTTCTCCTCTAACTCAACAGCCGCTATATCCTCCATAGTCTCATCTCCGGTGGTGGCCGGAGGCATATCAGAACTCGCCGGGACATCTGACCTCGGAGCATTAAGAGCCTCTGTCGACTCAAATAGTGAAGTGAAGTATGTGGACTTTAGATGGTCCACATCCTTCCTCAACTCAGAAACCTTGACTTTCAAAGCCGTAACCTCAGTAGTAATCCCCTGTCGACTCTCACAAGTTTCAACTCTCACCGTGAGAGCATCAATAGATGTCCGGAGGGGTGTCAAAGCTGCTAAAATGGCTCGCTCAATCATCCAAGGCACCTCAGCCTCTAGCCGGGAAGCCCGCACATCTGTAGAATGGGCTAGGTTCCCCATCTTGAGGAACATGGCATGAGTGATCGGAGTCTTCGAGGCAGTGGTACCTGAAGTAGAAGGCTGGGAGGCAGTGATAGAACCAGGGGACTGGAAAGGGGTGGAACTAACCTGAAGGCCCGGAGGTCGGAGTAGGCAAAGCTGCCTCTGCATGTATAGACTCAACATCAACCTCCGGGGATGTATCCATCAGAGCTGCTCTCCTCCTATCCGCCTCATCACGTGTGTACTCATCCTCTATGTGCCTGATATCTGTAGAGGATGTGGGGGTGACCTCAATGTCTCTCTTCTCGTCAAGAGGAACTCCAGCCCGCCGACATAGCTCTGTAATAAGCACTGGGAATGGCAGGGACGTCTGGTGCTGTTTTACCCTCATGGCCATCTCCTGCTTTATAATCAGTCCCAATTTGAGCCACTTCCTAGCGATGATGGATCCGAGACAGGCCGCCTTTGGGTGGCAGAGAACGGACTCGTTTTGTGAAGGCATGATTGAGCTGCTGATGAACCCGAACCAATATCGGGTTGCTATATTCAAGTATTTCTTCTCAATAGAGGCTCTGACCTCAATCCACCTCGGGGTGGTGTCAGAAATGAGGGGATCCAGCCAGCCCTTTAGGTCATCCAGAGTCTATGTTGTAGTCATGCCCTCATAATCATGCTCAAACCCTGTAGCTCTGTCAAGGACAACATTGATATGATCGCTGCTGCATCCCACTGTCTTCCCCCGAAATACCACGGACTCCACCGGTCTGAAGGCACTAGCCTTCTTCTTCCCCTGGGTTCTAGATCACTGTATGCCGTATAAAACTCTCAGACCCAGGTGGGAATGTAGGGGCCACGGGGCCTGGTGAATATGTCAAACCTGTGGTACGAGAGTGTGTCCCACACAAGAGGGTACCTGTCTATCACTCCATCCGTGGATAAGCGTTTCTCTTCAAGAATGGTCCTCAGTCCCTCGGCCTTTAGCCTGTTGAGTAACCGGGGAGGAGGACCCTGCACTGGTGGTGTTGGAACCACCGTCATTGCCGGAGCTGGCACTGTATCATTAGTAGGAGGGGTAGACTCCGGGATCCTAGACAGATCTTGTCGAACCCTTGCACGAATCTCTGCTCGTCGGGAGTGAAGTAACTACTCATCCTCAGGCTCGGAGAATGAGGCCTGAGAATTAACAGAATCCCCATCACTGCAGGAGTTATGCTCCGGTCTCTCAGTTATAGGCGCTTTGCCTTTGCCCTTGCCTCCCTTCGGAGGTGCGTTCTTGCCTTTTTTGGAGGAAGCAGCAGCTCCATCATTAATTACTATACCCCGTGCTCGTTTGCGGGGCGGCATTCCACTTTCGTCCCAGTTGGTCCTAGCCATATCTGCAAAATAAATCAAAAAGAGTTAGAAAATACCCAAGAAAACTTACAGAATTCAGGTTGCAAAAAGACTCACCGAGCCAATCGGTGAGTCGCCGAGTCACTTTGGCGAGCCAGATTGGGCTCGCCGAAAGGACTGGCCTGAAAATTTCCCAGAAAAATGACAGGTCGGCGATATGCAGGGCCCTTCGGCGAGCTCAGACTAGCCCGCCGAAATTAACAGTGAGTTTTAGGGGTTTGGGGCGCAGAAAGGGTGATCAAGGGAGACTTTCGGTGAGTCGCCGAGTGAACTCGACGAGCTCAGGCTTCCCGCCGAAAGTTACAAACTATAACCTAGCCAAAATACGAAATTAAATGCGAGCAAGGGGGACTTTGGCGAATCGCCGAACGGTTCGGCGAGCTCGACCCAGCTCGCCAAACTGCCCAACGTCCAAAATTTCAACCCCGTTTCCCAAAATCAAGCTCGCAGCCCCCGAAAATAAAATCAAACACAAACAACACTCAATTAATACAAGACCAATAAGACCCATGCCTCCGGAGTACTCAGATTTCCCCCGATTTGGCCAAAATTTGCCATTTGATGACTTTTGCCCTTAAGAATGACGTCAACCGCTCTATCATTGGGCAAATTACGTCATTTGGCACAATTCGGGGGTTGCTCAAACTTCACCCAACAAGACCCAACAAACATTAACCACAACCCAACAATTTATGATCAATTTTAACACACAAAACTCAGGGAATCATCATTTTAAGCAAATAGGCACAATTTCGAAATACAAAATAGGCAATCCAACACATCAAATACAATTCAAACATAGGCCCAGCACATAACAACACAAAATTACCAAAACCATTCGAGTTTCAACCACTAATGAAGAGTTCAGGGTTCGGAAAGACAACCTTTAAATCGAATGAAGAATTTGATATGCTAGGCAGCAATGTAATCCAAATCCACACAAGAGATCCAAGAACACAACGCGACAACAATAGGAAAATATGGAAAATCTAGAGTGCGGGTGAGAGAGTACGGGGTTTGAACTATGGAATATGAAAGATTTTGAATTTTTAAACCATTTGGCCTTTTAAAACCTTTCAGTTCGCGGCCCTTTCGGCGGTATTAGTCGATCACGCCGAACCACTTGGCGATGCGCCGAGTGGTGACTTACCTCACCGAGTTTTACAGGACCTCCAGTTAATTTGGGGGTCCAAACGGCGGAAAAAGTCGGGCTCGCTGACCCTTTCGGCGAGTCGCCGACTGGACTCTTGGCTCGCCAACCTGCATATTCTCAAACACACTCCACTTTCCAACCTGCACAATCAACACCCGTTATTCAAAAGCAATATTAAAAACATCAAAAACTTGAATTGCCTCCCAAGAAGCGCCTAATTTAACATCGTGGCACGACGCAAGTACCCATTCAAGCTTCATTCTTGGGGTTTGCTATAGTATCACTAGGCAACCCCCCTTGTTGTCTTGGGTTTAGATGAGATGAAATTTGACCCATTTGGGTCTCCAGCTGCTTGATAGAGACGGAATGAGAGGTCACCGTCTGGTTAAGAGTCGATACAACTTCCTTCATTTCCTTCAACACTTTATCGGACCCTTCAACCTTTTTAAGAATGCGTGAGAGCATGTCTTCCGTATGGCCACCCTCAGAATCTTTGGGCTTTTGACGCTCTTGGGGAGGCACATACCTATCCTTCTCCCCTTCTCTTTCCTTCTAAGAGGCGTTACGATCACGCCACTCTCTGTCACGGTCTCTCCAACCCTCATCTCTATTCTAACCTTGATTACCACCCGGCCTTGGGTAGTTAGCACGATAACCTCCTCGTTGGTTGGCTAGGAAGTTCACTTCCTCGTTGTACAGAGCTTCAAACCTTTCATCATCAGGGCTCACTTCACCAACACCCATAGCATTTACACTCTTTGAACCAGCACCCATGACGGTCTTAGCCAAGATATCCAGTTGCGCATCATTTTAGCCATGTTCTGGTCTCTCTCTTGATCTTTTTTGATCTGTTCTTTTGTCAATTTATAAGTGAGAGGAGAGACTTGATCTTCTCGAGTGTACCATGCCCTGTTTATCTTGTTCATGCAATCAAGGAGTTGGCAAGCTATCGCATAGGGTTGTTGCATTAAACCACCCGGAGAAAGTTGGTCAGCCACTCCCTTGTTCACCGAATCGAGGCTTCTATAGAAATATTGCAGCAGCACATTATCGGGAATTCCATGAGTTGGGCATTGCAGCACCATCTTCTTAAACCTCAGCCAAGTCTCATGGATTGCCTCACCTTCCAAATACTTTAAGCTTTGGATACTATCCCTAAGAGTCATCATCTTTGACGGGGGAAAGAATCGCACTAGGAATGCAGTAATAAGCTCGTCCCACGAAATGATAGAATCACTTGGCAACTCAGCCAACCACTTGCTTGCCTCTCCCATCAGAGAAAATGGGAACAACCTCAACCGGACCGATTCTTGAGATATGTTCTTAAATGAGAACGGTCCACAGACATCAACAAAATTTATTATATGCTAATGGAGATCCTCATGAGCTAGCCCACCAAACAAACTTTTCAGTTGAAGGAGCTGAAGCATAGATGTGAAATACAGCGTTCCCTTCAGCCGGAGGCAAATAGATGGTCCCAACACCACCCATTTGGGATGGGTCATTGACATCGTTGAGGTTGCCGACATCATCTTGGTGGCCCACTTGGCTACCATTACTTCCATTAACGCTCATTTCCTCCTCTGTTTTAACAAGCAACACAAAACCAAAAACAAAAATAAGTAGATTCAACTATAACTACAAAGATCACAATTCAACTTCAATAAAAGAATTTTAAACAACACCACTCCCCGGCAGCGGCGCCATTTTGATTAACGTTTCAAGAACACCTCATTCAAATGTAGGTGCGAACGATCCTTAAGCAGTATAGAACCCAAAAATTGAGTTGGGGTCGAATCCCACAGGGAGCGGTACGTGTTCAAATTCAATTAAGAAGTACAAATGTGATCTAACTAGCTATAGAAATAAATATTATCGGAAAAAGACATATCAAAATAAAAGGGGTGACACGAATCTCAAATGGGGGTTTTTGGGTTTTCAAATTATCAACTACAATCAGTCAAATAGCAATGAGATAACAATAAGGAGAGAAATTCTCGGGATGTGATCGATTATCGGTGAAGTTCGATATATGGGTAATTGAGAATACTAGTAAACAACTATATATCAGTTGGTAGGCTAGACTATAATTGAAATAGCTTTCTCTCGAACAACTATTCCGCTTCAAGTGATTTCTCTTGAATATCAACAAGCACAGCAATTAAGAATAGCCCAAAACCTTAATGCATCTTCTCTCTCGAGCAAGATGGGTAAGACTGGGTTTAGGATTCACTCTCTCGAGCTGAACCCATATCAACCCAATACATATAAATTATTAATCAATAATTTTAGTCCTAAAACCTCTCTCTCGAGCAAGCCAAGAACACTAAAATAAAACTGCATTTACAACTACAATTCTTAAATTAAACCACAATTAATGATTAAACCCACTTCAAAATAGCATTTAGACTAGTAATTAACGATACCCATAAACTAATTCAACCCATAATTACATCATCACACCCCAAGAATTGGGGTTTTAGCCGAACATCATAAAAAGATAAAAATCGTTACCGAATCGATTAGCCATCAACTGGGTAAGAGGAATTCAAGCTTTACAATGCTCCAATTCGAAGAAAATTAGAAACCCACTTGTGAAATCTCCAAGTTGAGTCTCAAAACCCTCAAGTCTACTAAGAGAACTGTTCTCCAATAAAAATGGATTCAAGAGATAGATAAAAATCTCTCTGTTTTTTCTCCTCTTTTTCAGATGTTCAAAATTCTATTTATAGCTGCCAAAAATAAGCCACGAAAGTCTCTTCGACGAAGTAAGTCGGGCTCTTCGAACCACTCGGTGAGCCACCCTTTGATCTCTTCCATCGCCCTTTTGCCTTGCCATTCAGCATCCTCAAGGTCTGTAACTTTGGGCGATCTATCTTGGCTTTGTGGGACTACTCGGCGATCTGCCGACTGCTCTTTTTCGTCGCCGACTTGGTTCTTTCCTTCAGGGCATGGCACACTGGAACTTTAGGCGGTCTGATAGCCACTCGGCGATTCGCCAAATGACCTTGGCGATCACCAGGCTTGCCTTTCTTCATTTCTTCAGCTTGGTTTGTTCTTTTTTTGCCTGTTAGTGTCCTTGCTTTGCTCCTCAATCCATATACCTGAAAATCAAGGCATTAACATCAGTTTATAGCATAACTTAGGCATTTGAGGACATTAAATCTATCAAAACAAATCCCTAAATGAGTCTAAATCTCGGACTCGTCAATGATCCCAAGGGGGAGATATTGTAACACCTAAAAAAAATCAAAACTAAGATTGAACAAGAGAGAAGGGTAAACCACAGAGGGGGTCCACGGGCTGTAGAAAGGACTATGACCCATAACCCTGCTCGTGTTTGTGCACCCAACAAAAGGTGAAAGACCACGGACCACTAAATGGTCTGTGGAGCTCCACACGGGCCGTGAAGTGGGTCGTGAGAGGCACACAGAACCACCATGGCTACTGTGAATGACC
Source organism: Solanum etuberosum (assembly GCA_029582245.1). Classification (NCBI taxonomy): domain Eukaryota; kingdom Viridiplantae; phylum Streptophyta; class Magnoliopsida; order Solanales; family Solanaceae; genus Solanum; species Solanum etuberosum. Next base: position 18,245 of record JAJONR010004787.1, on the reverse strand, counting down.
ACGGACCATTAGACGGTCCGTGGAGCTTCACACGAGCCGTGAAGTGGTTCATGAAAGAGGCTTGACAGACTTTGAGGTTTGGGTCAACTTAAAACAATCATATCTTTCAGCACAAAATTATTTAGGTGGCCCACGATCTATCAAATTGAAGGTCTTTGAGTCCTCTTTCCAATGTCACCAAGTTGCCTAATTCCTAGCCCAGAGTAAAAAGGTATGCTCATTTTAGTGAAGCCCTGTTGGGCGGAGCATCTTCATGACCCACTTGACGGGTCGTGGTGCTCTAGACAGCCTGTGAAGCTTGTCTTGAAGTCACTTCATCCGCTTTTAGGTGAGGTTTCACCCCCCAAAGTTACTGTTTAAGCACAACAGACGTCTAAACGGTTTAGAGTTTAGGGTTAAATTTAAACGACCATATTTTTCATCACAAAATGAATTAGGTGGCACATGACCTATCAAACTAAAGATGTCCGAGTCCTCTTTCCAACACCACCAAGTTTGCTTAATTCCAAGCTCGGAGTAAAAAGTTATGTTCGTTTTAGTAAAGCCCTATCGGGCAGGGCATCTTCACGAGCTGCTAGATGGGTCTTGGTCATTATGACGGCCCGTGAAGCCTGTCTTGAAGCCACTTCGGCAGCATTTAAGTCAGGGTCGCATTGGTCTTTTCCCCTATGTGTGTGATACCTAAACTACGTCGTTTTACTCACTCTAAGCCACACCTATGAGAGAGAGACTACGATGTGTTCTAAGAAAAACATCCCTTCTTTCTTTTCCAGCTCGTCCCATTGAGTATAAACTCTACTTAATCTCCTTCTAACTCCTACTCTTCGCATTTTGGAAAATGCCTTCCAAAAGAGATAACGCAAGGAATTAGCCAGCAGCTCCAGCATACCCATTGAATGAGCAAGTCACGCATGTCGAGTTCATGGCTGCTTTCCAAAAGCTTGCTCAGGACATGACCGCCCTAGTTAATGTAACACCCCGGGATCTTGTAGGCTAACTTAGGACTTTGTGTGAGGGCTTAGAAAAACCTTGGTTGAGGGCAAGGGTCTATGGGACCTAAGTTTGACTAAGGAAAAACATTTCCTCCCCAAGAAAAGTTGGCGAGGGACAGTAAAGGTCACCCAAGTGACTTGGCGAGTCGCCAAAGTGCACCTAGGGTCGCCTAGTGGACTGTCCCCATGATCCAGTTGCTAGAAAATAGGTCGAGGCTCGCCAACCCGGTTGGCGCATCACCCTAATCCCCCCCTCCCATCGCCAAGTGGTCTGCCTCCATGGTGTGGCCACTAGAAAATTCGGCGGGCCAAGGGACCACTTGGCGAGCCAAATCGTGCAGGTCTCTAACTTTTAAGTGGGAGTCTTAGGGGTCATTTGTTATTTTCCCTAAATCGATACTACATTGTTTTATCCTTTCCCTAGTAAAGTATATAAGCTTTTTAGACTCAAAATTCTCCAAATTAAGTCATTCTCCCTAGAATCCAAAAGAAAACTCCAAAGTTCATCTTCCCCAAATTATTTCTCTCTCTAGAAAATTCAAAGAAGAAGAAGAAGATAGAAGTGGAAGCTAGGGTTCAAGAAGCTAGGTCTTCTTCTCAAATTCATGGGAGTTCTTCACTAAGGTATGTTAGTCCTTCATCCATGTATAGTCTTCATCCATGGAGTCCCTCCAAACTCAATTTCAAAACTAGTGATTTCCCCAAAAGTTAGTGTTTGACTTCAATCTCATGGGTTCCTTTCAAAAACGTTTTTAATGATTGATTTATGATGGATTATGATTGAATTGATGATTTATTGCTGATTTATGATGAAATACCTCAAGAACCCATGAAACCCCCATATTACCCAATTATGATCTTGTGATGTGGGTTTGTTGATTATAGAAGAATGTTATGAGATTATGCTTGTAGTAATTGTGCTAATTGAATCATGTTATTATCCATGTCTAATGTAGTAATTCTAGATGTGTTGATTCAATGTGATCTATGGACCTTGAAGGGCAAGGTATGTGAATTATGCATGATTATGAGGGATATGTATATGTTTAAGTACACTTTGAGAGTAATATGATTATGACTCTGATGTAATTGTGGTATTGTTGAAAGGCTATTCTCACATACACACACTTATGAATGAAGTATGAATGAATTTTCTATGATTATGATAATGATGATGTGTTGATTGAAAGGCTATTCTTGATTATACACTTGTGAATGAAGATGACATGTTGTGAAAGGTTTTCGCACAATATGGGGATTCTTAGGTTGAAAGGCTATTCTCACCTATTGAATCTATGAGCTATCTTATGAATGATGTGGGATTGAGATGAAAATTCATACGTGAGTTGAGGCGGGGTTTCTAGTAGCAATCTCTTGAGATGGATGCCCATACGTGAGTTGAGGCGGGGTATCTAGTAGCAATCTGCATATCCCATTTCTTCCATAATAATGAACTAAAGTAATGAAATGTTAATTACTCCATGGGGAATAATGTTAAGCACCGAGTGGATATTGATTGAGATGGAAACTCATACGTGAGTTGAGGCGGGGTTTCTAATAGCAATCTCTTGAGATGGATGCCCATACGTGAGTTGAGGCGGGGTATCTAGTAGCAATCTCCTTATCCCATAACTATGTGCCCTCATAGGTTATTAGCTAGTGGATCCACCTAAGCTAAATGTTACCGGTTCTACCTTAGGCAAGTAGACCAACCCTTTTCGGTGTGGGTAACACCGGATTCCATGATTTGCTCACATGGTCTATGTCGGTTAAGGCTTACCCCCACAATAAATGGTTATGAACTATGGCTCCTCAAGAAGCACTACTTAGTGTGGGTGGGGGTATGGGACTTCATCCATGCATTGCACAAGTAAGCTTTGAGAGTAGTTATGGTGTGCTCCTTTTATGTTATGATGGTTATGAAATGAAGTATGCTTAATGTGGATTGTTTCTATGAGTTGCTTTCCTTGATATGACTTACTACATGTGATTGTTTCCTTGTTTATGAGAATTAACAAAGGATGAGATCAAAGAATGGTAAGTATGATTATGGTGGCCTAAAAGTGGTACTTAGTGTAGATGGGATTATGGGATCTTTATCTATGCATTGCACAAGTAAAACTTAGGGTTACGTATGAGATGGTTCTATTATGCTATGATGGTTTATGTGTTGAATATGCTTATGACTTATGCTTTTACACTAATTTGCATGATGGTTCTCAAACTTGGTAAAGTGCATGCTTTTCAACTAAAAGGTCTTTTTTAGCATGTTTTTTTAGGTTTTTATGCATGGCTATCATACTTAGTACATTTTTGTACTAACCCATATTTTCTACATTTTTTCTATAAGTGTAGGCTCCGGTTCTTAAGGTGATCTTCTAGTGGTTCAAGCTTGAATCGACTATTCTCCTAGCTTGTGGTGAGTCCTCAAGATTTGAGGACCGATAAGTCAATTGTAGTTCCTTTCTAGTTATTTCATTGTTGAAGTATGTTGTAAGGGCGGTGTCCCTATTTGATTCAAAGATTGTATTAGATGGCTATAATGAGACAAGTCTAGACTTCCGCTTGCTTTTATAAAAGACTTCGATTGTATGGATAAAGTTTTAAATTCTGCATCATTTGTATTGCTTTATGTTATGATATGCTAAGGGGATTGTATGAGACCTTTCAGGGTTGAATACGCCTTGTTACATCTAGGGGGTACCCATGGGTCGTGACAGTTAATCAGTAGGTTGTGGCCCCAAATACGCCGCAGACTAAAACTACTGCAGCAAGAATCGGAGACCTCACTCGGGTTAACCCTACGGAGTTTTATGGGTCTAAGTCAGAAGGTGATCTATAAAAGTTTCTCGACGACATTTAGAAGGTAACAGACATTATAGGTGTCACTCTAGTCGAGAGTGCAGATTTGGCCTCCTATCAGTTGAAGAGAGTGGCCTACACTTGGTACCAGCAATGGAAGAAATCTCTTGGTACTAATTCAGGTCCAGAAACTCTCTCAGAATGCCTTCTCAGTCTCTACTCCAGTTGGTCAACAACAATTTTGAGCATCATTGAATCGTACTACGATCTCATCAGCATGGTATTTCATTGTTATTATCAGCAAAAAACTCATAGTCGAACTCAAAAAGATCTACCAAAAATCGACAAACCAAAAGTAGTACTTTTCAATTGAGACATCGACAAACCAAAATTTGTACTTTACCATGGAGAAATATACAAACCAAAAGCAGTGATTTCATTGAAGATACCATTCAGATATGCGATGAAAATTGCTGAATAGTTTAGAGGTACAGCAAGAAACCCGTATGAACGAAAGAAAAAACGTCAGAATGAAATTTAAGGCACTGTTGCTTTTTAGAAATTGGGGGAAATAGATATATGAGGGGGGATATTATTATTTTAGATAAATTTTTATGAGACTTAATAGGGCATACTTGTAAAGTGTTGTTTTAAGGGTTTCAAATATAGAATACTTAAAAGTGTGGTCATATATATAAATAAGTGTTGCCAATTATTTTATTATTTGGCAACAATTATAATGTGTGGCCTATAATTAGAAAGACCATACTTTAAAAGTGTTGTGAAAGTTTTTGTGGCCAAAAACGCTATACAAAAGTCACGCCTTGAAAGCGTTCCCTTAGGTACTTTTGGCAACACTTTTTAAGCGTTGTCTAGAGTTGGTGTGGCCTTAGACCAAATTTGTTGTAGTGCACCTACACCACCCAAGTGAATTTCATTGACACCATTCAAATTCCCCATGTCATATTGGTTTCCAAGTTGGCTATCGTTACTTCCGTTCACACTCATCTCGTCCTCTGTTCACAAACAGCCAAAAACAAACACAAAACAAGGTAAGTCGATTCAACTGCAACACAAAAAGATCACAATCTAAACTTTAATAAGAGAATTCTAAACACCAGTCCCCGGCAGCGGCGCCATTCTTTGATAAATGCTCAACTACACCTCATTCAATACTAGGTGTTGGCGATCGAAATCTAGTATAAACCCAACAAAGAGTTGGGGTCGATCCCACATGGAGTGATACAAGCTAGAATTCAGTTACGAAGTTATAACGTGGTCTAATCAAATGTAGGAATAGAAATTATTGAAATCATTTAGATAAATCAAGGGGTTGACAACGAATGTCGGACGGGGGGATTTGGTTTGTCAATTATGAACTACAACAATTAGAAAAATAGGGGAGTAATCAAGTAGATATGGAATACTTGGGGATGTGATCGATTAAAAGCTAATTTCGCTATATGGGTAATTGTAATTTACTAAAAATTGCTGAATCTTAGTGGGTAGGCTATACTATAGATGCAATAGCTTTCTCTCGAACAACTATTACGATTCACGCGAGTTCTCTTGAACCTCAAAAAACATCATACTAAAAGCAGCCCAATACCTCAATTTATCTACACTCTCGAGCTAGATAGGTAGGATCGAGTTAAGATTCACTCTCTCGAGATGAACCCACAACAACCCAATCACTACAATAATCAATCGAACTCCTTAGTTCTAAAACCTCATTTTCAAGCAAGCCTAAAACACTAAGTTAGAATTGCATTTGAAACTAAAATTCATAGATTAATACACAGCTATCAATTAAACCCACTTTAAATCAACATTTAAATCAGTAAACAACAGTACCCATAAGCTAATTAGAGTAAATAATCACATGATCACACCCCGAAGAATGGGGGTTTTAGCAACACATCATAAAAGGGAAGAAATCAATATAAAAAACGTTATCCATAATCTAGGTATTGCAATCCACCTCTGAACAATGATCCAAAATGCTCAATATCGAAAACCCAAGTCAAAATCTACTAGAAAACTCCTTAAACTAAGTAAAACCATGTCTCAAATGAAAGCTCAATGCTCTACAATGAAAAAATTACTCAGGAAATGACTGGATTTTTTTTATTTTCTGCTTTTTGAAATTCAATTTATACGTTCTCAAATTTTGGCCTTCAGGACCATTAGGCGAGGTTAGTCGAGCATCATCGACCAAGTCGACGATGCACCAATGGCTCCATTCCATCGCCCGTTATCGTTGGCTCTTTAACCTCAGAGTTGTGTGACTTTAGGCTATCAGGATCGAGGTCGCCAATCTGTTCGTCGGTATGCCGACTGTCCATATCTATCCCCAAGTAGGTTTTTCCCCAGGGCTGGTACGCTGGAACTTTTGGCTAGCTGAAGAGCCACTCGGCGGTTCGACGAGTGGTCTTGGCGATCCCCACGAATGCCTTTCTTTAACTTCTTCAGCTTTTCTCGCACCTTTTTGCCCGATAATGTCCTTGCCTTATTTCTTAGCCTTCATTGATGCAAATCAACACTTTAACATCAGTTTAGAGCATAAATTAGGCATTGAGGATAATCAAACTATGAAAACAAAGCCCTAAATAAGTTAAAATCTCAGACTCATCACTTATGCCTCCAGACAGCTTAAGATTCACGAGAGGAATTACCCAACCCATGATGTAGATATGGTTTATGTAGTGTTTGTTTTGAAAATATGGCGTCACTATTTGTATGATGTTCATGTAGATGTGTTCACCGATCACAAGAGTCTTTAGTATGTATTCAGTCATAAAGAGCTTAATCTCAGACGGAGGAAGATGTTGGAGTTACTCAAGGTTTATGACATGAGTTTTCTATCACACAGGTAAGGCTAATATTGTCGCTGATGCTTTGAGCAGGTTTTCTATAGGTAGTACCACCCATGTTGAGGAGGACAAGGAAAAGTTAGCTAGAGATGTGCACAAACTTGCACGATTGAGAGTCCGATTAATGGATTCCAATGATAGTGGAGTGGTGGTGATGAATGGGGCTGAATCATCATTAGTGTCCGAAGTTAAAGAGAAACAAGATCAAGACCCTATTTTGCTTGAATTAAAGGCAAGTGTTCATAAGCAGAAAGTGATGGCTTTTGAATAAGGGGGAGATCGAGTGTTGAGGTATCAAGGTAGATTGTGTGTACCAAATGTTGATGAACTCTAAGAGAGGATCATGGAGGAAGCTCATAGCTCCAGATATTCTATCCATCCTGGTTCCACAAAGATCAATCGTGACTTGAGAGAAGTCTATTGGTGGAGTAGTATGAAAAGATGTATTGCGGAGTTCGTTACTAAGTGCCTGTATTGCCAACAAGTCAAGGTAGAGCACCAGAGTCACGTGGTATGGCTCATATAGATCTTCCGAAATGGAAGTGGGAGATGATCAATATGTATTTTATTACTGGTTTACCACGGTCTCGCAGGCAGCATGATTCGATGTGGGTGATTGTAGATCGAATGACTAAATCAACCCATTTCTTACCGGTAAAGACTACCTTTTCAGCATATGACTATGTTAATTTATATATTCAATAGATAGTCAGACTTCATAGAGTTCTTGTGTCCATCATTTCAGATAGAGGTGCGGAATTCACCACATAATTCTGGAAGTCTTTCAAGAAAGGTTTGGGTTCCAAGGTAAATTTAGTACTGCTTTTCATCCTCAGACTGATAGTCAAGCAGAGCGTACGATTCAAACTTTAGAGGATATGCTGAGGGCGTGTGTGATCAATTTCAAGGATAGTTGGGATGATCACTTACCTCTCATTGAGTTTGCTTACAATAACAATTATCACTCTAGCATCCAAATGGCTCCCTATGAGGCTCTTTATGGGAGAAAATGTAGATCTTCTATTAGATGGTTTGAGGTTGGTGTGGCTGGGTTGATAGGACCAGAATTGGTTCATCAAGCTATGGAGAAAGTGTAGATCATCCAAGAAAGGTTCAAAACAAGGCAGAGTCGTCAGAAATCCTACACTGATGTTAGGAGAAGAGACTTGGAGTTTGAGGTGGATGATTGGGTTTACTTGAAGGTTTCACCCATGAAGGGTGTTATGAGGTTTGGCAAGAAGGGGAAGCTTAGTCCCCGGTATATTGGTCCTTACATGATATGCAAGAGGATTGGCAATGTAGCCTATTAATTGGAGCTACCGTCAGAGTTAGCAGTGGTTGATCCGGTATTTCACATATCAATGTTGAAGAAGTGTATGGGAGATCCTTCACTTATTATACCGACTGAAGATATTGGTATTAAAGATAGTTTATCTTATAAGGATATTCCCGTTTAGGTTCTGGATCGTCAGGTTCGCATGTTGAACACCAAGGAGTTAGCATCAGTCAAGGTCTTATGGAGGAATCAGTTTTTTGAGGAAGCTACTTGGGAGGCTGAGGAGGATATGAAGAAGAGATACCCACATCCCTTTGAGTCCGGAGAAATTCCAAATCAAGGTACTAATCCTTTTCTTGGCATTTTTTAGTTGAAATGTTGTGTTACATTGCATATTCAGTGTATGAGCTGGATGTTAGATGTTACCACCCTTAGTCTACTTAGAGTAATCTCATTCGAGGATGAATGTTCACAAGGGGGAGATATTGTAACACCTCGGTATTTGAACGAGCTAAATTTAGAAAGAATTAATTTGGTAAGAGCCAAATCTGAAATTTTTCATGTTGGGCTTAAGTTGTGAATTTTGAGTCAACTCCAAACGACCATAACTTTCAGTTCAGGATGAGTTAGGTGGCCCATAAGACATCAAATGAAAGGTTGTTGAATCCTCTATGCAACACCACCAAGTTTGCTAAATTTCAAGCTCGAATGAGGGAGATATGTCCGTTTGAAGTTAGCCTATCCAAATAAGGAAAGTTACCCAAATTAGTGAGGGGTATTTTGGTCTTTTCCTTACCCTTCAGCTTAAAATGATTTTTAGTAATATTTTGGGGTCAAATCTGATTTGGATCAGTTTTACAAATCCTAATTTATGCTTAGGGTTTTGAGAGGAGTTCAAGAAGAGGAAAAAGAGGAGAAAAGGAAGAACGAACAAGATCTCTTGAGAATTGAGAATTTGTTTCACCAAATTGAGGTACGTAAGTTTCATAGTGTTGGGTTCATTCACCCACACGCCGATCATGATTTAGATATTCGAATCCGTCCATAAAGAATGATGAATTTAAGTTCTTGATAAGTGTCCTTGAAGTGTTACTTTCGTTTCTTAAATTAGGATGGGAATGATGATTTATTGAGATAAACGTATGAGTTTAAGGGTTATTTTTGAGTATATTCTCGTATACTTGTATTGGGTAATTGAATCTAAGGAAAATTTAAGAAAAGAAATCGATTCTAGACGAATTAGGGCCAGAAAACAAGAAGAAAACTTCATCAGAAAGTTCTGGGAGAGGGGTGGCGCAGCGCGCCCCAGATGCGTCAGAGGGTCTGGGGTGGTGCGCCTAAAAGTGCTCTCCAAATTTTAGGGGTTGGCGCCCCGCGCCAGCAGTGCGCTAGGGTCGCCTGCCCCCACCTTTTTTCCGTCTTTTGCTCCGGCTAAGTCCGTTTAAAGTGTACCTTTACTTTCTATCGATTCTAACTACTCTAAACTACATCTAAACATCAAGAGATAATTCATAACATGAATCACAAACCTTGAATCCATAATTTAAATTCAAGGTAAAGTTAAGAGTAAAGTCTTGAGAGTTCTTTCGAGTGTTTTTGAGAAGTCTTTTACAATGTTTTAAACTTGATTTAAGACTTGAGTACTTGAGTTTGAGGAAGAGTAGAGTTGTGTTTCATTTTTCAAAAGGAATATATGGGAACTAACTATTTCCCAGAGCAAATGTTTTTACATTTAAAATGAGGGGAAACACCGATTTCCAAAAGAGTTCATGAGGAATTTTGAGTACTATCTCTTTTAAGAGAAACCTTTTGAGTAATAATCTCAAAGTTCAGGATGAGGAAATATTTTTTAAGAAACATATGAGCTAATTTATACTTTAGCTACTGTTTTAAAGTCTTTTCTTTATATCGCATTATTGTTATTGCTTTTATATTGAAATGAGTTGAGATTGAGTTGAGTTGAGACGAGGTAAGTTGTTTCTTCAGTTCTAGTTCAAGCTTATGTCATGTTTTGGATTTCTCCTTGTATGCTCATACATTCCATGTACTGACGCCATTTGGCCTGCATCTTTCATGATGCAGATATAGGTAACCAAGATCATCAACCTGCGCTTCGTTGATCTAGTTGAGTTCCAGAGTTGTTTGGTGAGCCTCCTTGCTTCCGGAGGATCCCTTATTTAACTTAAGTAATTTCAGTTTTTTAGGATAATTGAAGGTCTTATCCCGACATCCCTCATAGTATTAGAGGCTTCATAGATAGATAGATAGTAGTTGTTCATGAGTCTTTTCCATTTCTTTGTTAAATGTTTTAAAGACTTGAGTTGCCTATTCCGGGCTAGTTGAATATTTTATTATATTTTGAGTTATGCTTTTGAGTTAATGTTGTACTTTTGAGTTCATCTTATGTTGACTAAGTCTTCCGCTGAGAGTTGAGCCAGGCCAAGGGTTCGCTTGGGGCGACCAATGGTTCTCGAGTGCCGGCCACGTCAAGGCTGTAGGCTCGAGGTGTGACACCACTACTCCTCCTTCATTGGAATCCATTAATCAGACTCCCAATTGTGCAAGTCTGTGCACATCTTTGGCTTTGCTCGATAGACAAGACAATCTAAACACAAACAAGCTCATCCTCCTCCTCATATCTGCAACCATTTTCAGGGCATAACGGGACAATTGAGTGACCTTGAGGATGTACTGATGCACACTCATGGATTCCTACTTAAGAGTAAGAAATTCCCTTACCTTCACCTCCCTCAGCTCATGGGGAAAGAAACGCCCCAAGAAAGCCTCTTCGAACACAACCCAACTCACAATTTGTGCCCCTTCTGCTCTACTCTTCTTTCATTGGTCGTACCAGACTCTAGTAGCACCCTTCAGTTGGTATGCAGCTAGGTCCAGACGCTTAGCATCTGCAACATGAATCACCTCAAACACTTTGTGCAGCTCTTCCACAAAGTTTTCTGAATCCTCAGTGACACTTGAACTGTTTATTTCTGGAGAATTCATCCTTAAGAACTCACAGATCCTGGATGTATTAGCCACATCCTTTCGATTCCCTCTTTGTTTCCCACCTTGGTTGGTCACAACATGACTCAACATTCGGATAGCATCCCGTAACTCAGCATTAGTGACCTCTCCTTGGGGTTGCACTTCTGGTGCATTGGGAACCCCTTGATCCTGAGGATCAACATTCCTCATAGTAGGATGACCTTGGACAACTCTTCGTGGAGGCATGATTTGAAAGATATGCACAAGTACGAATTAGAAAGAAACTTCATAGAGTTAAACTCTATCGCAAGAAAAGAGTATGAAAGAAGTGAGATAGGTCCTAAATGTCGTAGCCTCCTAAATATAGATACGGCTTGCTTCACAACGATAACTAAGACTCTATGGACACGACTTCATAGACACCCTAGGACTCTTGAACTCTGTGCTCTGATACCAAGTTTGTCACGCCCCGAGCCTACACGTTGGATGTGTCCGGCACTCGAGAACCATTGCTGGCCCTAAGCCAACCCTTGGCCTAGCTCAACTCTTAGCGAAAGTCTGACTCAACATTAGATGAACTCAAAAGTAAAACTTTTACTCAAATGTCTCAAAATAATAAACTGAGAAATGTATAAGAGAATTCAACTGGCCAAAAGAAGGCAACTCGAGTCTCAAACATCAACAATCGAAATGAGAAAGACTCATTAACTACTATTGTCTATCTATGAAACCTCTAATACTATGAGGGATGTTGGTACAAGACCCCCGATCATCCTAACAAAACTGAAATAATAAAACTAAATAAGGGATCCTCCGGAAGCAATGAGGCTCACCAAACAATCTTTAACTGCAAGTGGTATCAACAAAGCGCCTGTTGATGACCCTGATCTCCTGTATCTGCATCATGAAACGATGCAGGCCAAATGGAAACAATACATTGTATGTACGAGCATGTAAGGGGAACACTGAACCTAACATAAAGCTTGAACTTGGAAAGGAGGAAACATACTCACATCAACTCTACTCAACTCAATGTCAACTCATGGATACTCAACTCAATGCATTATAAAAACAACAATAAAGACGCAGTTTATATAAAGCATTTAAAATAGTAGATAACAACTCAATGTATTAAAAATACAATAATAACTCTGTTTGTATGTAAAGATACAAAATAACTCAAATTGGGAGATTCTCTAACCGACAACCATCACTATGACCTATGTGATGATACAATATCTCGCCCACGCTGCTAGAACTGTCCTATACCTTGACGGAGTATAATACATCCTCAACTAAGTGGATCCACAAAGCTATGCTTAAAAAGAAATATAGAATCATCTAAAAAGTATGACCCTTTCTATCCACGTTGGCTACATGGTTTATGAGGACTTTGAGTTGTTTGAACTCGTCCCCATATCGCTGCTCAATACTACTCCCAAAATATAACTCAACTCATATGTTTAAAAACATTTCCTCATCCTCAAGCTATGAGATTATTACTCAAAAGGTTCTCTTAAAAGAGATCATACTCAAAAACTCCTCATGAACTCATTTGGAAATCAATGTTTCCTCTCAATTTAAATGTAAAAACATTTACTCGTGGAAATACTTAGTCCCCATATATTAATTTTGAAAAATGAAACTCAACTCTCCTCATCCTCATACTCAAGTACTCAAGTCTTAAAACAAGTTTTAAAAAGTTGCAAAAGACTTCTCAAAATGACTCGAAAGAACTCTCAAGACTTTACTCTTAAATCTACCTTTAATTTGAATTATGAATTCAAAGGTTATGATTCATGTTATGAAGGATCTCCTGATGTTTATATGTAGCTTAGAGTAGCTATAATCAGAAAGGAGTGAAGGTACACTTTAAAAGAACTCAGATGGGACAAATAACAGAAAAAGGACGGGGGCAGGCGACCCTGGCGCATTGAGTGGCGCGGGGCGCCAACCCCTAAATTACAGAGCACTATTCTTGGTGCACTGCTTGCGCGGTGGGCGAGCCCCCCCTGGCGCATCGGTGGCGCGTAGCCCCAGGCCCCGCCCAGAAAACCCGATGAATTTTCCTCTTCGATTTTAGGCCCTAATTCACCTAGAGTCGAATGGTTTCTTCCAAACTCTCTTAGATTTGAATACCCAACATAAGTACACAAAAATCTACTCAAAAACAACCATCAAACTTATAACATTCATCTCAAGAACTCATCAAAACCATCATTAAAGATTTAAGAATGAAACTTCAAGAAACCCATAAAAAACTCAAGTCATTCAACCTTAAGAACGAAATTTCGGATTTAAAATCACATGATTGGCGTGTGGGTGAACGAAAACAACACTATGAGAGCTGACATACCTCGTTAGGATTGAAACTTAGGCGAAAACCCCTCGAGATTGCAAGAAACCTTAGAGCGCTTGAATCTTTTCATTTCTTTCTCCTCTAGAACTTCTCTCTAAATCCCTAAGCGTATTAAGGATTGTGAAAACTCACTCAAATCAGTTTTGACCCCTAAAATATTACTAAAAACGTTTAATGCTGATGGGGTAGGGAAAAGACCAAAATACCCCTTATTAATTCGGTTAAATTTCTTTAACTGGATAGGGTGATTTCAAATGGGCATATCTCCCTCATCCGAACTCGAAACTTAGAAAACTCAGTGGCGTTGGAAAGAGGATTCAAAGACCTTTCATTTGATATCTTATGAGCCACCTAACTCATCCTTTACTGGATGTAATGGTCATTTGAAGTTGACCCAAAACTCAGAACTTCAGCTTAACTTGAAAAAATCTCAAATTAGCTCTTTCCAAATTAGTTCTTTCTAAATTTAACTCTTTCTAAGGTGGGATGATACAATAACCCAACCGAAGGTCAATATTAGAGAAGTAACTTGCTCCTTGAAGTTGGTCAAACAAATCATCTATCCTTGGAAGAGGATACTTATTCTTAATGGTCACCTTGTTCAACTGAAGATAGTAAATACACATACGAAGAGAACCATCTTTCTTTCTAATAAACAAAACTGGAGCAACCCATGGAGAGATACTCGATCGGATGAAACCCTTATCCAACAAATCTTTTAATTGCTCCTTCAGTTCTTTAAGCTCTGCCGAGGCATTCGATAAGGAGGAATAGAAATAGGCTGCGTATCTGGGAGAAGGTCAATACCGAAGTCTATTTCCCTTTCAGGAGGAATACCGGGGAGATCATATGGGAACAATTCTGGAAACTCGTTAACAACGGGGATCGACTCAAGAGTATGGGTTTTGGAATCCACATCCCTCACCCTAACTAGATGGTAAATGCAACCCTTAGAAATCATCTTTCTAGCTTTAAGACAAGAGATAAACTGACCCTTAGGCATAGAATTTCCACCTTTCCTCTCTAGGACAGGCTCATTTGGGAACTTAAATTTGACTACACAAGTTCTACAATCAATAGAGGCATAACATGAGTGCAGCCAATCCATAAGAAGGATAACATCAAAATCTAGCATATCAACCTCTACCAAGTCAACAAGAGTAACTCTATGGGACAAGGAGATGGGACACTTTCTATAGACCCTCTTAGACATAATAGAATCACCAATGGGAGTAGAGACAAAAAAAGGATCTAACTACACATCCGGAAGAACATCAAACCTCATAGCCACATATGGCGTCACAAAAGACAAGGTAGCACCAGGATCAAGTAAAGCATAAACATCAATTTGTAAGACTTTTAACATACCGGTAACCACATCGGAAGAACCCTCTTGCTCACCACGAGTCTGAAGTGCATAGAATCGATTTACCTAAGGAGCATTTGAACCTGACCCACTTGGACCGGATGAAGGGTTATGTTGAGCCCTTTCGGCGATTATCTCCTTCACTCTTAGCCACTAAAGGACAATCTCTTATCTTGTGGTCCATCTTACCACAACCAAAACAAGCATTGGAACCCGCTAGACATTTACCCTCATGCTTTCTTCAACACTTAGCACAAGTAGGCAATAAGGAGTCACTACCATTCTCTCCTTGAGGCCTAGGGTTAGACACCCTATCTTTGTTGAACCTAGAAGGAGCATTGGAGGAACCTTAACCGAAAAATCTTTGTCGAAATCTAAGACGACCTTGTCCATCGAACCTTGCATGAGAGAAATTACCATCACCGGTTTTAGCCCTCTTTGTCTTCCTAGACTTTTCCTTAAGTTTCTGCTCTTCGATTTGTTGAGATGAACTATGAGATGTGAAATATTCATGTCATTTACAAGCATGGCGGTACTACATTCTTTAACCACCATTTTGCACACACTTGAAATGAACTTACTCATCTTTGCCCTAGGATCGGCAACCATTGTGGGAGCATATCGAGACAATTGTGTGAACTTCAAAGCATACTCTTTAACACTCATGTTTCCTTGATGAAGGTTGTGAATTCAAGAACCTTTGACTCCCTCCTCTCAAGGAGAAAGAACCTATCAAGGAAAGTAACTTTGAACTTTTCCCAATCGAGAGGACCCGCATCTTTCGGACTCCCTTCTTTCCATTGGTTGAACAAAATTTGAGCGACACCCTTAAGTTGATAAGCATCCAACTCCGCCTTTTCCACCGGCATCACTCCCATGATCATCAACACCTTGTAAACCTTATCAATGAACTCTTGAGGATCTTCCTTAACCTTAGAACCATGAAACTCCGGAGGATTCATTGTAGTGAAGTCCCTCACTCTAAATGCCATCATACCCACATTTGGTTTCATGGGAAATGTAACCATCCTATTGGCTTGGGCCGTCACTGCTTGGGCCAACAGTTGAAAAGCAGCCCTACACTCCGCATTAGTCACTTGCTCGATCAAAGGGTCAATCGGAACTTGGGGAGCTTGGGGAGAAGCTTCTTGTTCCATATTCTCCCTCATATTCCTTCTAGCATAAACTCTTTGAGTAGCCAGATCCTGCAGAGCATCAGATAAAGATTAGGAGAGAGACCTTATAGAGTTAAAATCTATCGCACAACTTTAGAGTAATGAAAGAAGTGGAGTTTCCTAAGCATCTTGTAGCCTCTCATTCATATATGTGGCGCGCTTCACATTCATGAACAAGACTCTACTAGACGTGGCTTATGAGATTTTCTAAGACCTCTCTAAACCTTGTGCTCTGATTACCAAGTTTGTCACGACCCAAGGTACCCCCTAGGCGTAACATGGCGTATAGGACCCCGAGAGGCCCCATACAAAGCAATTAGCATTTATAACATAAGAAATAGAACAAAAGATATAAAGGAGAACATTTCAAGTCCCAAAGGTTTTATAAAAGTAAAGAGAAAGTCTAAACACTTTTCTCATTAGTCATCTAGTACATAAGAATGAAATTTTTCCTAGCCCATACATCATGTCCAAAACTGAAAGTAGGAAAGAAAACTGGAAACAATGAAAATCCGTCCTCGAAGCATGAGGACTCACCAAATCTCGAAATCTCTCAAATCAATCTCTAGCCACGAAATTCGGAACCCTAACTGTCGAACCTTACATTTTGGGGAAATGTAGGCAAAAGTATGCATTAGTACAAACAAGTACCAAGTATGATAGCCATACACAGAAAAATTTAAATCATGCTAAAATAGGTCATTTTCATAAGCATGCAATGATCAAGCTAAGACATGAAACTTGAGAGTTAGAAAGCATAATCCATAAAACATGATCAATGCAAGTGAATATCATCTTGAAACATACTTACGATACTTCTTGAAGTAACCTTGGTTCATGATAACTTTACTTGTTTGTAGGAAGTAGCCTTAACCGACATATAAGACCATGAGAGCTATCATCATGGAATCCAGTGTCTGCCCCACACCAAAAATGGGTTGTCCTAGTTGCCACGATAAGGATCATGAACTTCTAGCTTACGTGGATCCACTAGCTAATGTCTATCTAGACAATCTTATGTTGGCACATAGTTATGGGACATGGGTAATCGCCACTTGTCCATTCGTTCTTAAGTTTAACTTCCATGGAATAGTTCTTAATCCTATTCATCTTAGCTCATGAAGGAACATGGGTAATCGTCTCTTGTCCTTACATCATGTGACATGGGTAATCGCCTCTTGTCTTTATATCGTATGACATGAGTAATCACCTCTTGTGTTTTACTTACAGAGCATGCATAATCGCCTCTTGCCTCAACATTAGCATAACTTCTTACTTATTGGTTCATTTTAGGTGAGAAGACCTTTCAACCTTAAGAACTCTTATTATGTGAGAAATCCTTTCACAATCATGCTTTTATGTGTCTATGAGAAATTCTTTCAACAACACAACAACAACATTATTCATACTTCACTCTCAAAGCATACTTAAAATATTTACATCAATTTCATAAGAACATACATAATTCTATAATTCTCCTTTCAAGGTTCAAAACCCACTTCCAATCATCAATGTCTAGAAAACATAAGTTAGACATGGGTTCATAGAAATTCATCGTAAATTCATATAATTCTATAAAGTCATGCTTGATTTCATAAAATTCTTCTTTCGTAATCCAAGACCCACATTATATGCTCATAATTTGGAAAACATGAGAATTACATGGGTTTATGGGAATAATCATAATATCATGAGACTAACTCAATTCATACATCATAGATCATAAATCAATCAATTAGATCAGCAATTAGGAGAACCCATAACATAGAAGAAAATCCTAACACAATTGGGGAGTTCGAACTTGAAAATAGAAGAATTTGGGAACTCCATTAAAAGAAGGAATCCATGGATGAAAACCATTTTTGTAATTTAGGGGGTCGAATATAGCTTCAATTAGCTTTTGATTCAAATATCATATTTGACTAAATGATTTTTGATATAGTTCTTGTTCTGTAGTGGTTTTGCGGATTATTTCATTTACGTCGTCATTTATTTTTCTTAGATGTTTTATATCTTCGGTTCTGAAGTATAATTCTAGGTGTAGTTTTACTAAGCTTTGTAGCGTATCTATTTCTTGTTTTATTTTGATCCACTGTTGTAAATATTCTTGGTTTATCATTTTATATTATGGAATGTTTTTGTGTAATGTTCTTCCTTTAATATTTCGAGTTTCTTTATTTCTTCAATATTATTTATGATATATTCCAGATATACCATGTCCTGGGTGATTATGTAGCCTTTTATATTTTCACATATAAGTATTTTACATATTTCTATATCATCTATTGCTTTTATCCAATATTTTAGATGTTTATAGTTAATCATTTAAATCTATATCTGAGAATATATCTGATTGAACATCTATTTCTAGTATATCTCGTGTAGTTACTTGGTCAAAGTTATACCAATTTTGGTTT
>JAJONR010004786.1:0-33520 GCA_029582245.1 Solanum etuberosum | reverse complement strand
TATGCTTTTTTCTATAGGTTGTATTATTCTATCATCTGCTAGGTATATTTCTATTGGTGTATCTATTCCTTCTCTAAAACAGGCTTTTATTAGTATTTCTGTTCCTCCTAGGTGTACATAGTTTATTTGCTCTTTGGCTTTGATATTTTATCTATTATTTTGTCTATTCTTAATTCTTTGGTTTGTAATTTTTCTCTAAATTCTTGTATTTCTTCTGCTAGTCTTATCTCTTGTTCTTTTTCTAATTCTTTTTGTTCTTCTGCTTGTTTTATAGCATATAGTTCTTTTAGTTTTTCTATTTTTTCAGCTTCTTTTTTAACCTGTGTTTTTATTTTTTCCACTTCTATTCTTCTGAAGGGTGAGCCTGAAGATCGCCAAGAGCCCTTGGCATGTTGCCGAGTGGCTAATCACACAGCCTAAAGTTCCAGTGGTCCAAGCCTTGAAGGAAGAGACCAAGTCGGCGATGAAAAGGAGCAGTCGGCGAATCACCGAGTCGTTCCGCGAAGGAAAGATAGATCACCCAAAGTTACAGACCTCGAGGATGCTGAATGCTAAGGAAAAAAGGCGATGGAAGAGGTCAAAGAGCGGCTCGCCGAGTTGTTTTGCGAGCCCGACATACTTCGCCGAGTGGCCCTTCGTGGCTTATTTTCGACGACTATAATTACATGTTAAACATCAATTTAGTATCAAATTTTTAATCCATCTTAGTGTAGAGACAATTTTCTCTAGAGTTCTTCCCTAGGTTTTGAAGGATTGAAGAAATTTACTTTTGAGTAATTGGAAGTGGATCTTTGTTATTCATAAAATTGAAGCATTGTAAAGATAAAATCACTCTTACCCAGTTGATGGATAATCAATTCGGTAACTATTTTTACCTTTTTATATTGTGTAGCTAAAACCCCAAATTATTAGGGTGTTATTATGTGATTATGGGCTGATTTAGCTTATGGGTATTTCTAATTGATAGTTTAAATGCTATTTAAAAGTGAGTTTAATCATTAACTGTGGTTTAATTGAAGAATTATAGTTGCAAATGCAGTTCTATGTTTGTGTTCTTGGCTTGTTCGAGAGAGAAGTTTTAGAACTAAGGTTTTTGATTAATGGTTTGTGGGTATTATGTTGTTTTGGGTTCAGCTTGAGATTGTGAATCCGAAACCCAATTCCACACATTTAGATCGAGAGAGTGAATGGATTAAGGTGTGGGTTGCTCTTATTTTGCATGCTTGTTGATGTTCGAGAGAAATCACTTGATTCGGGGCAAATTGTTCAAGAGAAAATTTACCACCCCTATAGCCTAGCCTACTCACTAATATCTAGCTATTGACTAATAGTTGAGACTACACATATGTCTATATTGCCTATAATTGATCACATTCCAAGAATATGTCTCATTATTGTTAATTTTTATTGTTTGTTACTGCTTGATAATTGCAAATCAAAACCCCCATCTGACATTTGATGTCACCCTTTTGATTTGTAATGTGTCCTTTTTCGATAATATCTATTCCTATAGCTAGTTAGATCACATTTGTACTTAATAGTCGAATTGAACACGTACCGCTCCTTGTGAGATTGACCCCAACTCAATTGTTGGGTTTTATACTGCTTAACGATCGTTTGCACCTAGAATTGGATGAGGTGTTCTTGAACCGTTAATCAATGTCCCGATATCCTCATCTTTTTCCTTCTACTCCTACTCCATCTTGAGGTAATGAGTTCCTCTTGGTTTGACCGTTGTTTAGAAGTCATGTGTTTTTATGTGTTTCTATGATTTCCTTACTTTATGCATGTTCATGACAAAGTGTGTTTTGAAAGAATATGAGTTTACATGCTTGATTTTCCTCATGTGTTGTCAATTGAGTATGAGTTGTCTATAGACTTGATGAGTTGAATTGATGAACACGCTTTAGCTATCCTTTTGAGAGTGAATTGCATATGGGCTCCATGAGATTGTGTTGAACATACTTTTAACTTGGAGAAGGTATTCCTCCTTGAACATCAGTAATTTTGAAAATTCATGTATTTTGGGTTGTTAGATGTAGTTCCTACTTCCTTGTAATGCATTTGAGATTGTTGATCTTGGAGTTGATGTTTCCTCCTTATTTATGTGCATTGCATGCATAATGGGCTGATAGAGTTAGTTTCACCCTTTTTGATGTTTTGAGAACGTCTTAGCTTGGAGTCGATAGTTCCTCCTTGGTTTCATGAATTGCATTGTTAGGTTGGGTTGTTAGTTCATCTCCTACAATTTTAGAATCAGTTTGAATCTCATTCGAGGACGAATGGTCCCAAGGGGGAGATATTGTAACACCCCGTATCCAAAAAGGGGAAACTAAACCAGATTCGGGAAGTTGAAGCTGCCAGCCATGGAGGCCAACCACAACCCGTGGGTTAAACCACGGATCGTAGGTAAGTTCGTGGGTTGGTCACCTTGGCAAAGTAGTTGAGGCCAAGAACTACCGCCTGACCTACGTACCGTAGGTCAGACCACGGTCCGTGTTCAGGGTCTGTAGTTTGAAGCCCAAAAATGAAGCCTAGAAGTCCATCCATAGTCCACCAGGACGGACCGTAGGTCGGACCACGGTCCATCGACTGGGTCTGTCAGTGAACTATTGGCAGCTAATTCTCAGGGTTAGTATGGTCTTTTCCTAATTAATTAGTTCCCAAGCTATGTCGTTTTGTCTATATTTAGGACCCTATATAAACCTTTTTAACCCCAAATTCACCCCAATTACTTCATTCTTAAAATTCCCAAAAAAGGAAACCAAATCCCTCTCAAATATTCTCTCTCTAGAATTTAAAGAAGAAGAAGAAGGAATCACCTAGGGTTTTCAAGCTAATTTTCCAATTCCTCCATTGAATGCTAGCATTTGGAGTTAAGGTATGATAGTTTTCATCCATGGAGTTCCTAAATCTCTCTATTAGAAATGGTAGATTTCTCAATTGAGTTAGGGTTTTCTTCAATTATCATGGGTTCTTATCATTATTGATTAAAATGCTTTAATTATGATCTTCTATGCATGAATTGATGAATTTCCCTATGAACCTATGTTTTATAGTTATGAACTATATGTTATGGGATTTTGATCTTCAAGGAAGAGTTTTATGAAATTGAGCATGCATTACTAGTTTTACATGAATTTATGATGAAATCCATATCTAACCCATGTTTTCTAAGAGTTGATGATTGAAATTGGGTTTTGACCTCAATGAGGTAAATTATGGACTTATGCATTATTTTATGAATCTATGCAAATGTTTTAAGGGTTCTTTGAGAGTAAAGTACCAATGATGATTATGTTGTGTTGTGAAAGGACATTCTCACTAAAACACATACTAGAATGATGTGAAAGGTTTTCTCACATAGAAATGATTCTTAGGTTGAAAGGCTTTCTCACCTAATTGAATCAAACACTAGGAGCTATCTTAATGAAACTAGCTTGAATCGGTTGTCCAAGGTCACCTTTTCATGAGTAATGAAGTCAAGTAAGAAATGACTATTCCGTGGGAATTTATGCTTAGCACCGAGTGGATATTGAAAGTGAGATGAAAGCTCTCCCATAGTAGAGGCCGGGTTTCAAAAGTAATCTCATGAGATGGAAGCTCCTCCGCAGTAGAGGCTGGGTTTCTAGTAGCAATCTCCTTATCCCATAAACTATGTGCCCTCATAGGTTGATTAGCTAGTGGATCCACTTAAGCTAGAAGTTCAAGGTTCTACGTTAGACAAGTAGAGCACCTCTTTTCGGTGTGGGGTTGACACCGGATTCCATGTTATAGCTCACATGGTCTCATGTCAGCTAAGGCTAATTTCCCCACAAGTAATAATGAACTAAGGTTACTCAAGGAGTATCACATAGGAGTTCAAAGGTTTTAAAGAAGAAGTTAACTTGCATTGACCATGATTTATGACGTATGCTTTTATAACTATTTCATATGATGTTTAGCTTGGTCAATTGCATATTATGAAATGAAATGTCCCTTTTAGCATGTTTTAAATGTTTTATGCATGGCTATCATACTTGGTACATTGTTTTGTACTAACGCATACTCTTGCCTACATTTTTCCCAAATGTAGGGTCCAACAGTCAGGTTTCAGGTTTTCGTGGCTAGAGGTTGACTTGAGATATTCCCGAGCTTTGGTGCGTCCACATGGTTCGAGGACGGAGTTTTATCTTCTTAGTTTCTTTCTTGTATTTCGTTTTCAACATGATGTATGGGCTAGGACCAAATTTCATTCAATTGTATTAGATGGCTATGATGAGACATGAGTTTAGACTTCCGCTTTTCATTTTATAAAATGATTTAGACTTGGACTATTGTTTTACCCTTATTGCTTTTCTTATGTTCTAACCCAATAACTACAATCATTAATTGAAATCTTTGGTTCTAAAACTTCTCTCTCAAGTAAGCCCAGAACTCTATACTAGAATTGCATTTGCATTACAATTCATAGATTTTAACATAGCTATCAATCAAACCCACTTCAATTAAACATTAAAATCAGTAAAAAGCAATACCCATAAACTAATTCAACCCATAATCACATCATCACACCCCAAGAAATTGGGGTTTTAGCTAAACATCATCAAAAGGTAAAAACTATTACCAACTAGATTGGCCATTAGCTGGGTAAGAGTCTCCAAGCCTTTAACAATGTTCCCCAAGGGTTAAATTGAAAGACCCACTTACCAATCCTCAAAGTTTTCAATAAGAATTCAAAAACTAGAAGAAAAAATCTAAAAAACTGTCTGGGAACTTTGGGACTCGCAGAACTCTTCTCCACTTTTTCCGAACTCTGCTAAATTCCTTTTAAAATCCAATTTATAGTTTTCTCCATTTTGGTCTGAAAGTCCATTCGGCGGAATAAGTCTCGCCTCGCCGAGTGGTTCGGCGATCCGCCGATTTTCCTCTTTCATCGCCATTTTCATTGGCCTTCAGCATCTCCGGTCCTGTAACTTGGGGCGATCTGATTTGTTGTCGCAGAACTGATCGGCGATCTGCTGACTGCCCATTTTTTTCTCCAACTTGGTTCTTCCCCAGGGCTGGCATGATGGAACTTTGGGCGAGCTAAAGAGCCACTCGGCGGTGCGCCGAGTTGTCTTGGCGATCACCAGGATCACTTTTTCTTCACTTCTTCAGCTTTTTAGTTCCTTTTTGTCTGGTCATGTCCTCGCCTTGCTCCTTAGCCTTAATAGCTGCAAATCAACACTTTAACATCAGTTTAGGGCATAAATTAGGAATTTGAGGACACTTATGCTATCAAAACAAAGCCCAAATGAGTCGAAATCTCGGACTCATCAACACCCCCAACTTAAACTTTTTCTTGTCCTCAAGTAAAACTCAGGATCAATCAGTTCAACAAGGACGTCTACAAACAGTGCTGCATAAGACTTAACATAAATGCACACAACAAGGTTCAAATTACTCATTCATGATCAATTGTGCACTCAAAGTTCCAAATTGTGACTTAGCATCATCAAGTGTACTCAAGCTCACAATGCTTGCTTTAAATGCAAGTTCAAGCTCAACAAATGTATTCAAATTCCCTCACAACAAAGATGATTCCATATTCACACAAAATTTCACAATAATTTAAAGTCTTGGAATCACATACAACTCTCACACTCACCAAGATGAACACATACATGACTCCACGCATAGGCTTGCCCTTATTTTCCAATCAACATTCGCTTCAGCTCACTCAAGATCAAAAAGTCTTTTTAAGGCTTGTAACGAGGCTGAGTGCAAAGGTATGGCAATTTAGGCTTAGTGGCTTCTACCTTCATGAAGTATGGCTTGAAAATTATTTTCTCCTTTTCTTCCTCATTCAAAAATGATCATAATCCACCCTATTATTCAACTACTCATGAATCACCGGATACCCCATTTCTTTTGCTATTTTCACAACTTTATTTCACAACTTTTTCTGTTTTTCAGTCTTTTCTTTTCTTTCTTCTTTTTCATCTCTTTTTCTCTTTTCTCTTTTTTTTTTATATGGAGGGGTTCCATTATTTTTCCAAACAATCCAACTCGGGGGAATATTTCTCATTTCTTGATTCTCCTTCTTTTTCACCCCACCCCCAACTTAGGCTTTTGGCCTAAATTGACTATTCAAACAAACCATTCTTCATGAAAGTTTTGGGTGAAGGGTTAAAGAGACGTCACAATTGTTCAAGTTTCTTCCAAGAAAAGGTTAGGCTCAAAAGGTGCCAAGCAAGGTTCACACATCTCACAGGGTTGGCCACAAAAAGGTATGTTGTCAAATAGGCTCACTCTTCAAAAATTTTACCTAAGATCATGTCTATCGCTTACCTCACTCAATAAATCGGACTAACGGGGCAAATTCTAGGTTTCATCGTGCACAATTTCGAAGAGACCTCACCACACAAGGCATTGATACAATTATCAAACAACACTCCGCACTTTCTAGCTAGCGTGCAATGTTCATCACAAGAGACTTATTTGACATTTGGCTAGTCACAACGAGATGCTAAAAATTTACATATTGCCTATGTAACTTCGTTTGCCTCATCGTAGCCGCACATTTATTTTGTTTGATTAAGAGCACTATTAAAGTCATAAGAATTGACCACAACCGACACTCAAATTTGCACAAGAACAGCCACAATCACACACAAAAGAGTTGGCAAAATTTTAAAATTTGGTTCAAACCATTTTCTATCAAAAAAATAGGCCACAAGCTAAGAACAACCGCAATACCACAACCAAGATATATAAATATAAACCAATATTCACAAATCAGCCCACAAAAGAGGTAGGTATGGAAATACCTCACCCCACCAACAAAAAAAATGAAATTGTCCTAAAATGCAACTAAAAACAAAAACAGTCAATAAAAATAACAGAGAGGGAGGGGAAAGGTCATCCTGCCAGGCTAAGCCTGGATGAAGTCTGCATGTCCGTCGCTCCATCTGTCTGGGCATCAGTGCCCGGTATCACATCAGTCTTTGCTCCACTGGAGCCCACCATCGAAGTATCCTGAAGTGATGCCTGTCGTGTAGTCTCTAACATAGAACCCTCCAAGACCACCAAATCATCATAGACAGCCTCCTCTCGATCACCAAGCTGCTCCTCATCTGTCTTAGCCTCGAACTCAACAGCAACATCATCAGCTCTAACCTCATCTCTGGTCGTAGTAGCCGGAGGAATATCCAAACAGGCTAGAATATCTGCACTCGTGTCATCTAGGATCTCCACCGTCCCAAATAGTGAGATAAAATCAGTGGACTTCAGCTGGTCCACATCCTTTCTCAACCCAATAATATCAGCCTTCAAGGCCATCATCTCATCAGTAGCTCCCTGCCCTCTCTCACACACCTCTACTCTCATCGTAAAGGTATTAATCGAAGCTCTGAGAGGTGTCAAAGAAGCAGCAATAGCTCTCTCGATCATCCCAGAATCGTGGCCTCTAGCCGGGATGCACGTGTATCAGAAGACTGGGCCAGATGCCCCATCTTGAACAGCATCGCATGGCTGATCGGAGGTCGGGATGCAGAAGTAGAAGCAGTAGCAGACGTACCAGGAGTATTGAAAGGAGCAGAGCTAAAAGTACCTGAAGGCCTAGTGGCCGGAGTAGGCATGGTTGCCTCTGCAAGTAATGAATCAGTATCAACCTTCGGGGATGTGTCAACCGGGGATGCCCTCTTCCTATCAGCCTCGTCACGCTGATACTTGGCCTCTATACGCTGGATATCAGTAGAAGATGTGGGAGTAACCTCGAAATCTCTCTTCTCATCTCATGGGACTTGGGCCCGTCTGCACAAGTCGTTGATCAAGACCAGGAATGGAAGCGACGTATGTCTCTGCTTGGCCCTCATGGCCATCTATGGTTCGATAATCATTCCCAAATTTAGACGCTTCCTGGCTATGATAGACCCAAGACAGGCCGCCTTTGGGTGGAGGAGAACAAACTCATCTTGTGACGGCATGATAGTGCTGCTGATGAATCCAAACCAATATCTAGCAGCTACATTGAGGTCCTTCTTTTCTATCAGCGCTCGACCTTAATCCACCTCGGGTTGTTGTCAGAAAGCAGGGGGGCCAACTAACCCTTTAAATCCTCCAGCGTCTTAGTCGTGATCATACTCTGGTTGTCATGTATGAAGTTGGAGGCACGGTCAAATACTGCCTTTATATCATCACTGATGTATTTCACCTTCTTCCCTCGGCCCATCACAAAGTCCACTGGTTTGAAGGCACTAGCCTTCTTGCTCCCATGAGGAACCAAGTCACTATAGGTTGCGTAGAACTCCTGGACCCAGGTAGGAATATATGGGCCACGGGGCTTGGTGAAGATGTCAAATATGTGGAACCTAAGAGTGTCCCACACTGTTGGATACATGTCTACCACGCCATCTGTGGACAATCTCTTCTCCTCTAAGATGGTCCTCAGTTCCTCGGCCTTTAATTTGTTGAGAGATCGGGGAAAAGGACCCTGTACTGGTGGCGCCGGGACCAGCGTCTTTGCTGGAGTGGGAGTCTGAGGCACTGGGATCCTAAACGGATCATGACGAGATTTGGAGCGTAGCTCCACTTACCGGGACTGTAGCAGCCGATCATCCTCAGGCTCAGAGATTAGAAGCCTGAGAATCGTGTGAGTCCCCCTCACTGTCTCAGCTAGCCCCCTATGGAGGCACAACTATGGGCTCCTTGCTCTTACCCTTGCCTCCCTTTTGGGGCAACTTTGTTGCCTTTGCTCATGATGCAACTGCATCCTCATTTACAACCACTCCACGTGCCCTCTTTCGGGGCGACATCTCTTTACCAGTCATATTGGTTCTAGCCATTCCTACAAATAATGTAGAATAACGTTAGAAAAAGTTCAGAAAATAACTGCAGGAAGACTCGCCGAACCGTTCGGCGAGTCGCTGAATCACTTTTGTGAGTTAAGTCGGGCTCGCCGAAAGTTTCAGCACAAAAATTTCAAAAACTCAAAGCTGGTCGGCGATGTCCAGGGGCAGATCGCCGACACCAATCGACAGACTAGAAGTAGTCCGCTGAAAGTTACAGTGTATTTTAAGGGATTAGGGGAGCAAAAGGGCGATCAAAATGGACTTTCAGCGAGTCGCCGAGTAAACTCAGCGAGCACATGCGTATCGCCGAAAGTTATAGACCACAAGCTCAACAATTAGAAAAATTAAGGATGATCTAGGGGGACTTAGGCGAACCGCCGAACCAATCGGCGAGGTCGGCCCAACTTTCAACCCCTTTCTTCAAAATTCTTCCCGCAGCCCACGAAAATAAAATTAAACACATACACTATGAAATTAAACTAAGACCCATATTACATATGCCCTTGGGCTACTCAGACTTCCCCCGATTTGGCAAAAATTAGCCATTTGACAAATTTTTCCCTTGAGAATGACGTTAATCGCTCCATCATTGGGAAAAATCTGACATTTGGCACAATCTGGGGTTTCTCAGACTTCACCCCACTAGACACAACACAGTTTCATCAAGTCATTACGGGGAATCCAATAGGTAATCAATTATATAATCATACTACCCAACAATAATCAACAATAATTTACTGATTACATTTGAGTTCAACCGCAAATTTAGTGCGGGGTTTGGAAAACCAACCTTTATGCCGAAAGAATAGTTGAAAAGCTAGGCGGCAAAGAATTCTGCAATCCCAAGCAAAAATACCAAGTGAAATAAGACAAATAATGCGAGAAATATGAACTATATACTATTTGGGTGAGAGTACGAGAGTTGAAAATGGGAGAAGATGAAGGATTTTGAAATTTTAAAACGTTTGGCCTTTAAAACCTTTCAGTTCGTGCTCCATTCAGCGATATAAGTTGAGCTCGCCGACCCATTTGGTGACTCGCCGAGTGCTATTTAGGCTCGCCGAGTTTTACAGAATTCCCAAAAATTTAGGAGTTCGAACGGCGGATAAAGTTGAGCTTGCCAACCTGTTTGGCGAGTCACCGACTGAGCTTTTAACTTGCCGAGTTTTACAAAATTCCCCATTAAGCTGGGTGGTTCAAACGGTAGTCCAAGTCAGGGCTTGCCGACCTCTTCGGTGATTCACCGACTGGGTTATTGGCTCACCCAGTTACCCATTGTCCAACACTTCAACTTTTCAACCTACACAATCAACAGCTGTTATTCAAAAACAAAATTTAAAACATTAAATACTTGGGTTGCCTCCCAAGAAGCACCTTATTTAACGTCGTGGCACGACGGAAATACCAATTTAACCTTCAATTTTAGGGTTTGCCATTGTGTCACTAGGAAACCCTTCCTTTGGCCTTGGATTTAGATGAGTCGATATTTGACCCATCTGTGTTTCTAGCTGCTTGAGAGAGACGAAATGAGAAGCCACTGTCTGATTGAAAGTTGAGACGTCCTCCTTCATCTCTTTCAACACTTTGTCTGAACCTTCGACCTGGTTGAGAATGCGTGAGTCTTCCGTTCAGACATTCTCTCAGTCAGCCCTTGGTTCCTTAGGCTTTTGACGCTCATAAGGTGGGATGTACCTATCCTTTTCACCCTCTCTTTCCTTCCAAGTGGCGTTACGATCACGCCATTCTCTATCACGATCTCTCCATCCATCATCTCTGTTCCAACCCAGATTTCCACCCGACCTTTGATAGTTTTCACGAAAACCTCCTTCTTGATTTGCAAGGACTTTCACTTCCTCATTGTACAACGCTTCAAATTGTGCCTCCTCGGGATTCGCTCCACCAACACCTACAACATTTACACTTTTCAACCCACTACCCATCACATTTTTCAACAATAAATCCAGTTGGGTCATCATTTTTTCCATATTTTTGTCTCTCTCTTGATCCTTCTCGATCTGCTCCTTTGTCATTCTAAAGGTGAGAGGGGACACTTTGTCATGCTCTATTGATTTTGGTCATACGATCTAGGAGTTGAGATGACACATCCCAAGGCTGTTGCATTATACCACCGGGAACAAGTTGATCAGCAACTCCTTTGTTCACCGAGTCAAGACTCCTATAAAAGTATTGCAACAAGACATCATGGGGCAGTTCATGAGTTGGGAACTGAAGTAATAGTTTCTGAAACCTCAGCCACGTCTCGTGGATTGGTTCGCCTTCCAAGCGTTTTTACCCTTGAATGCTATTCCTTATGGTCGTCATCCTTGATGGGGAAAGTACCTCACATAGAATGGAGTTTCTCGGAAGATCAGCCAACCACTTTGTGGCTTCTCCCATCAAAGAGAATGGAAATAATCGAAGACGGACCGATTCATGAGAAATGTTCTTGAATGAGAAAGGTCCACAAACATCAACGATATTCCTAACATGCTCATGGGTATCCTCATGAGCCAACCCTCCAAACAATCCTTTCAATTGTAGGAGCTGAAGCATTGTGCTAGTGATGTGAAAAATAGCATTCCCTTCAGCAGGAGGTAGACGTATAGCTCAGACACCACCCAATTGGATAGGGTCCTTAACATCATTCAAATTACCTATATAATCTTGGTGGCCCACTTTGCTACCATTGCTCCCGTTTACGCTCATTTCTTCGTCTGTTCAACACAACCAACAAAAACACAAACAACGTAAGTTGATTCAACTATAACACAAAAAGAACACAATTCAAACTTCAATAATAGAATTTCAAACACCACCACTCCCCGGCAGTGACACCATTTCGATTAACGTTTCAAGGACACCTCATCCAATTATAGGTGCAAACGATTGTTATTTAGTATAAAACCCAACGAAGAGTTAGGGTCAAACTCACAGGGAGCAGTACGTGTCTAAAATTCAGTTGTGAAGTTATAAAGTGGTCGATTCGGTTATAGGGATAGAATTTATCGAAAACATGCAAGTAATTCTAAGGGGGTGACAACGAATGTCAGATAGGGGTTTAGAGTTTCAAGTATCAACTACAACAAAAGTAAAATAGAGGAACTAATGAGAGAGAGAGGGATTCTCGGGATGTAATCGATTACGGTTAAATTTCACTGTATGGGTAATTGAAATTTCTAAGAAATAGATAACTATAAATGGGTAGGCTAGGCTATAACTAAGATAGTTTTCTCTCGAACAACTACCTCGATTCAAGTTATTTCTTTTGATCATCAACAAGCTTCACAATTAAGAACATCCCACAACTTAATTCACCCACTCTCTCGAGCTAGATGGGTAGAATCAGATTCAGTATTTACTCTTTCGAGCTAAATCCAAATTAACCTAATAACTACAATCATTAATCAAAAGTTTTGTTTCTAAAACTTCTCTCTCAAGCAAGCCCAGAATTCAACACTAGAATTACATTTGCAACTACAATTCATAGATTTTAACACAGCTATCAATCAAACCCACTTCAATTAAGCATTAAAATAATTAAATAGCAATACCCATAAGCTAATTCAACCCATAATCACATCATCACATCCCAAGAAATTAGGGTTTTAGCAAAACATCATAAAAAGGTAAAAACTATTACCAACTAGATTGGCCATCAGCTGGGTAAGAGTCTCCAAGCCTTTACAATGTTCTCCAAGGGTTAAATTCAAGGACCCACTTACAAATCCTCAAAGTTTTCAATAAGAATTCAAAAACTAGAAGAAAAACTCTAAAAAAAACTCTAAAAAAAACTGTCTGGTAACTTTGGGACTCGCAGAACTCTTCTCCACTTTTTCCAAACTCTGCAAAATTCCTTTTAAAATCCAATTTATAATTGTCTGCGTTTTGTCCTAAAAGTCCACTCGGTGGAATAAGTCACGCCTCGTCGAATGGATCGGACATCCACCGATTGTCATCTTCCATTTTGCATTAGCCTTTAGAATCTCAGGTCCTGTAACTTTGGGTGATCCAATTTGTTATCGCGGAACCGATCGGTGATCCACTGACTACCCATTTCTATCGCCTACTTGGTTCTTCCCCAGGGCTGGCATGATGGAACTTTGAGCGAGCTAAAGAGCCACTCGGCGGTGCACCGAATGGTCTTGGTGATAACCAGGATCTCTTTTTCTTAACTTCTTCAGCTTTTTAGTTCCTTTTTGTCTGATCATGTCCTCGCCTTGCTCCTTAGCCTTAATAGCTGCAAATCAACACTTTAACATTAGTTTAGGGAATAAATTAGGTATTTGAGGACACTTATGCTATCAAAACAAAGCCCAAATGAGTCAAAATCTCAGACTCATCAATAGCCATGCATAAAAACAGATAAATCATGCCAAAAGGGACATTTTCATGAGCATGCAATGATCAAGCTAAAAGATGAATCTTGAATGTTAGAAAAAATAAGTCGTGAAACATGATTAATGCAAGTGGACATCATCTTAAACATGTATGAGATACTTCCTTGAAGTAACCTTAGTTCATCTTAGCTTACTTGTAGGAAGTAGGCTTAACCGACATATAAGACCATGTGAGCTATAAACATGGAATCCGGTGTCTCCCACACCGAAAAGGGTTGTCCTACCTGCCAAAGTAAGGACCATGAACTCCTAGCTTATGTGGATCCACTAGCTAATGTCTATCTAGACAATCCTATGTTGGCACATAGTTTTTGGGACATGGGTAATCGCCACTTGTCCAGTTGGTACTAAGCTTAACTTCCATGGAATAGCTCTTAATCATATTTATCTTAGCTCATAAAGGAACATGGCTAATCGCCTCTTGTCCTTATATCATGTGACATGGGTAATCGCCTCTTCTCGTTCAATTAGAGAGCATGGGTAATCGCCTCTTTCCTGAACATTAGAATATCTCCTTAACAATTGGTTCATCTTAGGTAAGGAGACCTTTCAACCCTTAGGGGTGTGATTATGTAGTTGAATACGTTAATTAGCAAATGGGTGTTATTAGTTGCTGATTTTAATGTTGTTTTGTATTGGGTTCAATTAATTGTTCATATTTTAATTGAGGAATTGTAGTTGCAAATACAATTCTATCTTAGTTCTCTATGATTGCTTGAGAAATAGGTAATAGAGTAGAATGACTGATTGATAGTTGTATTGATTGTGTCCTTAAAATCTAGGTTGAGAAATTAGGTTTGATTGCGTCTTTACAAACCCTCCTTGAAAGAGTGGGCTAATTAAGGAATTGGGTTGTTTGGTTGTGTTAGGCTTGTTTAGGTTCGAGAGAACTCACTTGAACGCAATAGTTGATTGAGAAATGGCTATTGTATTCAAAACCTAGCCTACCCATTGAGATTCAATAACTTTAAGCAACTAGTAATCACCAATTACGTGAAATTAGCATTCAACTGATCACACTCCTCAGGTCCAATCTTTACTTGTTTACTTCCCGTGTTAAGTAATCTTTGTCTTATGTTGGTTACCAAATCCCCCATTTGATATTAATCATTGAAACTTTGTGATTTGTTTTAATGTTGCGAAACTTTTATTTCTACAAATGATCAAGACACGTTTTTACTTCTTAATTGAATTATTTACCGTATAACTCCCTGTGGGATAGACCCCAACTTTTAGTTGGGTTTACACTTGTTAGAGACCGCCTACACTTAGAATTGGATGAAGTGTAGTTGAGCGTTATTAAAAATGGCACTGTTGTCGGGGAGTGGTGTTTAGAATTCTTTTATTGAACTGTATTCATGAACTAATTTTATTGTAGTTATATTATCTTATTTGTGTTCTTATTGGCTGCTCTAAAACAGGTGAAAAATGAGTGGAAACTGGAGCAACACTAGTAAACTTGGGAATAATGATGACATCAGGAATTTACATGGTGTCAATGAGGATCAGTTGGGAAGTACGGGTGCTATTCGATTGCCTCCAACTGTGGGAAATGCAGAGTTTCATATGACCAGCACAATGTTGCAGCTGTTGCAAATGAAGATTCTCTTTGGAGGACTTGCTCATGAGGACCCTCATGACCACATCTGAAACTTCGTGGATATGTGTTGGCCATTTTCCTTTAAGAACATCACTCAAGAGTCAGTCTGACTCCTTGTTTCCCTTTTCTCTAATAGGGGAAGCAACAAAGTGGTTGACCAAACTACCAAGTGATTTGATTACTTCTTGGGAGGAGCTCACAGAGATGTTTTATGAAAGGTTTTTCCCTCCTTCGAAGATAGTTAAGTTGAGGGATAATATTCAGAACTTCAAGAAAATTGATGGCGAATATATCCATGAGACATGGTTGAGGTTTCAAAAATTGGTTCTCCAATGCCCGACTCATGGGTTACCGGAAAATGTGTTATTGCAATATTTCTACCGGAGTCCTGAGAAGGTGTTGCGAACCAACCCATTCGGGGTGGAATCATGAGACAACCATTTGACATAGCATCGGCCCTCCTTGATGAGATGACCAAAATTAATCGTGCATGGTACACAAGAGAAGATCAGGTGTCCCCTTTGAATCTTGGGCTGACGAAGGAAAAAATGGAAAAGAACCAAGAGTCAGATGAAAACATGGCCAAGATGATGACCCAAATGGACCTATTGACGAAGCATGTCACGGGAAGTGGTCACAAGGCTGTGAATGCGGTTGGTACTAATAGTAGTGTAAACCCTTATGACACACAATATGAAGAAGTGCAATTCTTGGCAACCCAAGCGGGGGGTCCTCGTTTGATCTATACTAGGCCGAGTGGGAATCAAGGTTGGAATATAGATTGCGATGATAGTTGGAGAGATCAAGATCTTTAATGGCGTGATCGTGGTGCGAATTGGAGGGATCGAGATGGTGACAAAGATTTTTATGTGCCTCCCCATGAACCTCAAAGGTCAAAAGAACCAAGGGTTGATCCTTAAAACTTTTCTACCAAGGATATGCTTGCTCGTATCTTGAATAAGGTTAAAGGATCGGACAAGGTGCTCAAGGAGATGAAAGATGATATCTCTTCTCTTAACCAAATGGTCATATCACACTCGGTATCCATTAAGCAGTTTGAAAAATGAATCGGTCAAATCTCGACTCATTTAAATCCAAGACCGTAAGGGAGTCTCCTAAGTGATAGTTTGGTGCACTCAGAAAATGAGTCATGATCATATGGTCATGTCATTCCACGACGTTAAATAAGGCACTTCTTGGGAGGCAACCCAAGTCTTATTTCATGTTATTTTAATAATATTTGTTGAATGTGCATGTAAAAATTTGAAGTTTGGAAGAAAAAGGTAAATGGGCGAGCTCAGAACCCACTCAGCGAATCGGCGAGTAGTTCGGCAAGCCCGACGTTGATCGCTGACATTTTGTTAACTTTGGCGGGATAAGGTCCACTCGACGACTAGCCGAGTGGATCGGTGAAGTTAGTGACCATCCCCAAACTAGGTACGAACTAAAGGGTCATGGCCTTCCAACTGTTTTAAAATTCAAAACGTTTCATTATTTTAAACTTTTTAAATCCTGTGCTCTCTCAATAAACCTTTAAATTATTTTTTTTAGTTTATATCTTGTGGGTGTTCTCGTGTGGTCGAAATCTAAAGTTTTGTCCAGTCCTCTCTCCTTACTCTCTTAATTTTGTGTCTTCATTTGAGGTTTGTTTCCCAAATTTGCTTTAA
This sequence comes from Solanum etuberosum, assembly GCA_029582245.1. Taxonomy (NCBI): domain Eukaryota; kingdom Viridiplantae; phylum Streptophyta; class Magnoliopsida; order Solanales; family Solanaceae; genus Solanum; species Solanum etuberosum. Next base: position 17,043 of record JAJONR010004786.1, on the reverse strand, counting down.
TTGCGTAAATTGTGTTGAGCATGTTTTTGAGTACTTCTTGGATTCATTGTGTGCTTTAATGGTTTGTAAAAATTTCTCGTTAAGATTGAATTTGTGATCAAGCATGTTAGAGAATTTGGTTAGCTAAAATAGTTGAGTTTTGCGATAAAATTGCTTGAATTCGGGTTGTAGTATGTTGGGTTTTGTGTGGGTGAAGTCTGAGTAACCCAATTTCAACCGAACTACTTCATTTTGCCTAATGATGGATTGGGTGACGTCGTTCTTAAGGGCAAAGTCGTTGTGTTGGTAGAATTTGAATCGATTGGGGGAAGTCTGAGTACCCCAGCTTAAAATTTCATAGTGGGTAGGCTCGAATTGCGTAGAATTGTGTTTCAATTGCTTTGTCGTAGGTTTATGGTCAAAAATTTGAAAATTGGGCTTGGAATTTGACACGTTAGGCCATTTTGCGAGCTGAATCGAGCTCGCCGAGTGAATCAGTGATTCGCCGAATGTCCTCTCGATCACCTACTTGACATGAATTAATGCTGAATTATTCTGTGACTTTCGGCGATATGCATGTGCTCTCCGAGTTGACTCAGCGACTCGCCAAATAGCTTTAACCTCGCCTTCTTGAAGCCTAGTTTTTGTAAATTTATTCTATGATTTTCGGCAAGACACGTTTGCCTCGCTGATAAAGTTAAGCGATTCACCGAATGAATTTTGCTTCGCCGATTAGTGTTGAATTGTTGTGGTTGTGTTTTGTTATTTTCGGTGAACCGTTTCTTGCCTACCGATTGATATCGGCAACTCACCGAGTGGATTTGACGAGTTTTTCTGCAAATTTTTAAAAATTGATGTTTCACTAATCCATTGCAACCACATTCATTTTTTTTGCCCATTTTTACAGATATGGATAGACCAAAAGTTCAAGGAAAGGGTCCAGTGATGAGTCAGGGATTTCGACTCATTTTTGGCTTAATATTCAAACAATTATTTGTCACGACCCAGGGGTATCCCCTAGATGTAACATGGCATATAGAATCTTGAAGGACTCCATACAAGCCACTTAGTCCTCATAACATAACAATAGAACAATAAGATTAAAACATATTTCAAGTCTCTAAAGTTTTTCATAAAAGAAAGTGGAAGTCTAGACACTTTGTCTCATCGTAGCCATCTATTACAATATCGAATGAAATTGGGCCTAGGCAATATAAAATGTTCAAAAGGGAAAGTACATGAAAGAAAATAAACATAGGAAAATGTGTCCTCGAACCATGAGGACACGCCAAGCTTGGGAAAACAATCAAATCCAAGCTCCAGCCACAAGAATTACCACCTTGAGTACCAGACCCTACATTTGGAAAAAATGTAGGCAAGAGTATGCGTTAGTACAATAATGCACTAAGTATGATAACTATGCATGGAAACATTTGAAACATGCAAAAAGGGGCATTTCATTTCAAAGCACGTAATTTACCAAGTTAAACATGATATAAGAGGTTAGAAATGATAAGTCATAAAACGTAGGCAATATAAGTCATCATCATCTTTAAAACCTTTGAAATCATATACAAAGCTTCTTGAGTAACCATAGTTCATTATTCATGTTCTTGTTGTGGGAATAAGCCTTAACCGACATGAGATCATGTGAGCTATAACATGACCACCCGGTGTTACCCACACCGAAAAGGGGTGTCCTACTTTCCTAAGGTAGAACCATGGTTTGTTAGCTTACGCTGATCTACTAGCTAAATATCCTACAGGGGCACGTAGTTTATGGGATAAGGATATTGTTACTAGAAACCCGGAGTCAACCTGCGTAAAATGCTTCCATCTCATGAGACATACTTGCGAAAGCCGCACTCGACTTGCGTAAAAGGCTGCCATCTCATATTCAATATCCACTCGGTGATAAGCATTAATCCCACGGAGTACTTATTAAATCTTGACTTAACTCATGTTTCATGGAAGGATGTCCTTGACAATCAATCCAACTTAGTTCATTAGGATATCTCTTAGATCATGCGTGAGAAAACCTTTCACCGTCCATGTCTACATGTAAATCTTAGATTCAATTAGGTGAGAAAGCCTTTCAACCTAGAATCTTTATTATGTGATAAAACCTTTCACATCATGTTCATTATGTGTTCATGAGAATAGCCTTTCAATCAACACAACAACGATATCATAATCATTGACACTTCACTCTCAAAGTGTTCTTAAAGCATTTATATAGATTTCATAAAACATGCATAATCTCATACTCTGCCCTTTCAAGATTCAAAGCTTACTTTCAATCAACACATCTAGAATTCAAGCATTAGACATGGATTTCATTATAAGTCATGTGATTCTATCACTTCATGCATAAATTCATAATATTCCTCTTTCATCAACAAAGACCCACATCATAAGATCACAATTGAGAAATATGGGAATTTCATGGGTTCTTGGGGATACATCATAAAATCATTGTAATTCATCTATTCATGTTTGATTTCATAAAAAGCTTCTTTCATAATCAAAACCCACATTATATCATCATAATTGGAAAATATGGGATCTACATGGGTTCATGGGGAAACATCATAAAAATCATAGGAAATCATCAATTCATGCTTAATATAATTCAATTCAGTCATTAAAATAAAGTTTGAAAGGAACCCATACTTTTGAATCAAACCCTAACAATTGGAAATTTCTACCTTTTTGAAATTAGAGATTTTGAGGGAACTCCATGGAAGAAAGGTATCCATGGATGAAAGCTACCATACCTGACTATAAAAGCCCAAAGAAATTGATGTACAAATTCTTGCCCTTGAAACCCTAGCTTGAATCTCCTTCTTCTTCTTCTTCAAGTTTTCTAGAGCGAGAATTTTTGGAGAGGATAAACTTTTGGATTCTTTTGGGTTTTGGAAAATATCACTTAATTGGGTGAGTTTTTGAGTTAAAATGACTTATATAGTGGTCCTACACTTAAGCAAAACGACCTCACTTAAGTTAGATTAAAACCCTAATTAACCAATTAAACTCAACTTAAAGTGACCTGCCCAAGGACCACGTGAGGTCCCACGAGCCATGGTCCCCTCCGCGGACCTTGAGGTAATGGCTAGCCAGCATTCCCCCAAAACCCCTAGATGCTAATGCATCTCCACGACACTTCCCATGGGCCGTAGTGCCCTTCGTGGGTCATGAGGAAGTGGCTAGGGTTGCCACCCATTGCCCTCACAAGGCCAAGTCAAGACCACGACCCTTCCCACTGGCCGTGGTGGCCTTCTCGAGCCGTTAAGTGGCTCGTGGGGAGGGTCCTCATTTTGGGCAATTTTGGCATGGCTACTGCCTAGCCCACCACGAGCCACACCAAGGGCCGTGGTCCTTACCACGAGCCGTGGTGGTGCGCGTGGTAGGTGGGGCAGTGCCTAGGGGAGAGTGGACTGCCCTAGTCTTCTCACTTGGCCCTTGCCCAATTTCATGGCTCTAACCCTCACGTTTAGCTCTAGTTTAGCCTACTAGTTTCCGGGGTGTTACAATATCTCCCCCTTGGGAACATTCGTCCTCGAATGATGTTTTAGACACCTTACGGGATTAAAGATTCAAGACTAGAAGCCCATCATGCATGCAACATCATAACAATGCACAAAACAAAGGAGGAAACATCAACTCCAACTCAAACATACTCAATGCATCATAAGAAAGTAGGAACTACATCTAACAACCCATTATGTACGAAATTCAACATTTCTCATGTTCTTAGGAGGAATTACCTTCTCCAAGCTAAAATCATGCTCAACACAATCTCATGGAGCCTTTATGCAATTTACTCTAAAAAAGCATAATTAAAAGCATGTTCATCAATTAATCTCATGAAGTCAATAGGCAATTCACACTCAATGCACAACAACATGAGGAAAATCAATCATATAAACTTATTTTCCTTCTAAACATAAGTTTCTCATGAACATGCATGCCATAGGGAAATCATGAAAAACTCATATAACACACATGACTCCCAATACAAGGAAAACTCAAGAGGAAGTATTTACCTCAAGCTAGAATAGGAGTAGAAGGAAAAAAATGACGATAGCGGGATATCATATCGGCCTCGGCCTCCCAACTAGTACCCTCAACTAGTTGATTCCTCCATAAGACCTTTACGGAAGCTATTTCCTTGTTTCTCAATTTCCTTAGTTGCCGGTCTAGAATCTCTACGAGAACTTCCTCATACAAAATACATTCATCTACTCTCAACCCTTTTAAGGGAGCTATGGATGTCGGATCTCCAACACACTTTTTTCAATATAGAGACATGGAAAACCGGATGCACCGATGCCAACTCATTAGGCAATTCAGGCTTATAAGCACCTTTACCAACATGTCTCAAGATTTCCTATGGGTCTACAAAATGGGGACTAAGCTTCCCTCTCTTGTCAAACCTTATCACACCCTTCATAGGTGGAATTTCCAAGAAAAACCCAATCATGAACATCAAACTCAAGAACCTTGTTATTTAAGCACACCATATCCCCCTTGGGAGGAAGCCTCTTCGAATTTCTTAATCACTGCTCCTTTCAAGTCAACCAAAATTTGATCAAGTCCTTGCTTAGCTTTCACCTCCGCCACAAAAGGCGATTCAGACCCATTGTAAACCATAACACCACCCCTTGGTGGAATCCACTAATTGAACACCTAATCGGGATAACCTATGAACATCTCGAACGAACTCTTTCTTTTCTTTACTTATATGAGTCAACTACCCATATACAATCGACTAAGAGCATCCGCTACCCCATTACCTCTACCGAGGTGATAAAGAACACTTATGTCTAGATCTCTTAATAACTCTAGCCACCTTCTTGGCTAAGATTCAACTCCTTTTGACTACCCATATATTGTAACCTCTTATGATCGGGGAAAACATCAACATGAACCCCATGCAAATAATGCCTCCAAATCTTTTAAGGCAAAAACAACCACCGCTAACTCAAGGTCATGGGTAGGATAGTTCTTCTCATGGACTTTAAGTTGTCTTGAAGCATAGGCAATCACTTTACCATTTTTCATAAGCACACATCCCAACCCAACTCTAGAGGGATCACAATTCACCACTAAACCATCTGTACCTTCCGGTAAGGTCAACACCAGAGCGGAAGTAAGTCTATCTTTCAACTCTTGAAAACTTTTCTCACAAGCTTCCGACCAAATAAACTTAGCCTTCTTTTGAGTCAAAGCCGTCAACGGAGAGGTAATGGAAGAAAATCCCTCAACAAACTTCTATAATAACCGACCAAACTAAGAAGCTTCTAATATTCGAAGAAGTTAGAGGTCTAGGCCAACTCTTGGCCGCATCCATCTTCTTAGGATCTACCTCAATACCCTTATTAACCACAATATGACGAAGGAAAGCTACGGACCTTAACCAAAATTCACACTTTCTAAACTTTACAAAAAGTTGTTGGTCCTTAAGAACTTGCAACACAACCCTCATATGATCAACATGCTCATTCTCACTCCTTGAATAAATCAAAATATCATCAATGAACATAATCACTAACATGTAAAGGTATTGTCTAAAACACCCTATTCATCAAATCCATAAATCTCACCGGAGCATTAGTCAACCCAAACGACATTACCAAGAATTCATTATGATCATACCGGGTTCTAAAATCCATCTTTGGAATATCATCCCCTCAAACCCTAAATTGGTGATAACCCGATCGAATATCAATCTTAGAGAAATAATTATCCCCTTGAAGTTGGTCAATACCAAAAATCTAATTCCCTCACCTTAACTAGGTGGTGAAAGCAACCTTTAGCCATCATCCTTCTAACCTTCATGTAAGGAACAACTAACCTATAGATATAGAACTTCCCCCTTCCACTCTAGGATAGGTTCGTTGGAAATTGAAACATGACCACACATGCTCTACAATCAATAGAAACATAATAATAGTGCAACCAATCCATACCCAATAATAACAACTAACTCTAACATGTCAAGCTCTACCAAATCAACAAGAGTAACACTATGGGATAGGGAAACGGGGCACTTTTTATAAACCCTCTAGCCACAATAGAACCACTTACAAGAGTAGAGACGGAAAAAGGTTGTAACAACACATTCAGAAGAACATCAAACGTCCTAGCCACATATGGCGTCACAAAAGATAAGGTAATACCGAGATCTAATAGCATAAATAATCTAATTATAAACTTTAAACATACGGTAGCCATATCTAGAGGATACTCTTGTTCACCTCTAGCCTGGGGAGTATAGAATCTATCTTGTTTTGGAGCACGAGTACCTGAACCAATTGGACCAGATAAAGGATAGGGTTGAGACCTACGAAGACTATCTCCTTCATTTCTAGAAACTGAAGGACAATGCCTTATCTTGTGGCCCATCTTACCACAATCAAAACAAACCTTGGAACCCGCTAGGCATTCACCCGCATGAATTTTATCACATTTATCACTTCCTGGCAAAAGAACCCAACTGCCATCTCCTTGAGACTTAAGGTCAAAAACCCTTTGTTGGTTGCACCTTGGAGGGACATTAAAAGAACCTTGTCCGGAAAATCCTTGTTGAAATTTAGAACGACCATGTCCATCAGACCTTTCTTGAGAGAAATTATCATCGCCCATACTAGACCTCTCCTTAAGTTTCTCCTTTTCAATCCGTTGGGCATAAATCATAAGATGAGAAATATCCATATCACGATCAAGCATAGCCGTACGATATTCTTTCACTACTAAGTCGGACACACCCGATACGAACTTACTCATTCTCGACCTAGGGTCAGCCACTACAGATGGAGCATATCTCGACAACCGAGTGAACATCCATGCATATTCCTTAACACTCAGGTTACCTTGACGAAGGTTAATAAACTCAAGTACCATATCCTCTCTCATATCTAGAGGGCAAAACCTATCAAATAAACAATTCTTAAACCTTTCCCACTCCATGGGACCCACTTCTACTGGCCTCGCTTCTTTCCATTGGTAGAACCAAATCTGAGCAACACCTTTCAATTGATAAGCGACCAATTCCGCCTTCTCTACCGGAGTCACTCCCACAAAGTCCAACACCTTAGAGACCTCATCTATGAACTCTTGAGGATCTTCCTCCATCTTTGACCCATAAAATCTGGGGTTTCTATCTCGGCTTGAGTCAACATTTGGAAAGCAAACCTAATCTCTGCATTAGTCTCTTAATCGGTCAAAGTATCAACCAGAACTTGAGGAGATTGAGGAGTAGCTCCTTGATCAACATTGTCTCCCTCAATTCCACTAGTAAAACCTCCTTGAGTAGTCATGTCATGTAGACCACCGGGTGAGGATTAGGAGAAAGACCTTATAAAGTTAAACTATATCACACGACTTCAGAGTAATGAAAGAAGTGGAGTTTCCTAAACATCTTATAGTCTCTCATTCATAAATGTGGCGTGCTTCACACTCATGAACAAGACTCTACTATACGTGTCTTATGAGACATCATTCTAGGACAATTCTAAACCTTATGCTTTGATACCAAGATTGTCACGACCCAGGGTACTCCCTAGATGAAACATAGCGTATAGAACCCCGAAGGACTCCATACAAGACACTTAGTCCTCATAACATAAGCAATAGAACAATAAGAGTAAAACATATTTCAAGTGTCAAAAGTTTTTCATAAAAGAAAGCGGAAGTCTAGACACTTTGTCTGATCATAGCCATCTATTAAAATATCGAATGAAATTGGGCCTAGCCATACAATATGTTCAAAAGGGAAAGTACATGAAAGAAACTAAACATAGGAAAATCCATCCTCGAACCATGAGTACTCAGCAAGCTTGGGAAAACAATCAATTCCAAGCTCTAGTCACAAGAATTACAACCTTGAGCACCGGACCCTACATTTGAGAAAAATGTAAGCAAGAGTATGAGTTAGTACAATAATGCACTAAGTAAGATAACTATGCATGGAAACATTTAAAACATGAAAAAGGGGAATTTCATTTCAAAGCATGCAATTTACCAAGTTAAACAAGATATAAGAGGTTAGAATTCATAAGTCATAAAACGTAGGTAATATAAGTCATTATCATCTTTAAAACCTTTGAACTCATATACAAAGCTTCTTGAGAAACCATAGTTCATTATTGATGTTCTTATTGTGGGAACAAGCCTTAACCGACATGAGATCATGTGAGCTATAGCATGAACACCCGGTGTTACCCAGACCGAAAAGGGGTGTCCTACTTTCCTAAGGTAGAACCATGGTTTGTTAGCTTGGGTGGATCCACTAGCTAAATATCCTACGGGGGCACGTAGTTTATGGGATAAGGATATTTTTACTAGATACCCGGACACAACTTGCGTAAAAGGCTTTCATCTCATGAGACATACTTGGGAAACCCGCACTCAACCTGCGTAAAGGCCTTCCATCTCATATTCAATATTCACTCGGTGTGAAGCATTAATCCCACGGAGTACTTATTAAATCTTGACTTAACTCATGTTTCATTAAAGGATGTCCTTGACAATCAATACAACTTAGGTCAGTAGGATAACTCTTAGATCATGCGTGAGAAAACCTTTCACTATTTATGTCTACATGTATATCTTAGATTCAATTAGGTAAGAAAGTATTTCAACCTAGAATCTTCATTATGTGAGAAAACCTTTCACATCATGTTCATTATGTGTTCATGAGAATAGCCTTTCAATCAACACAACCACAATATCATAATCATTGACACTTCACTCTCAAAGTGTTCTTAAAGCATTTATATAGATTTCATAAAACATGCATAATCTCATACTTTTCCCTTTCAAGGTTCAAAGCTTACTTACAATCATCACATCTAGAATTCAAGCATTAGACATGGATTTCATTATAATTCATGTGATTCTATCACTTCATGAATAAATTCATATAATTAATCTTTCATCAACAAAGACTCAAATCATAAGATCACAATTGAGAAATATGGGAATTTCATGGGTTCTTGGGGATACATCATAAAATCATTGTAATTCATCAATTCATTCTTGATTTCATAAAAAGCTTCTTTCATAATCAAAACTACATTATATCATCAAAATCGGAAAATATGGGATCTACACGGGTTCATGGGGAAACATCATAAAAATCATAGGAAATCATCAATTAATACTTAATATAAATCAATTCAATCATTAAAATCAAGTTTGAAAGGAACCCATGAATTCTGAATCAAACCCTAACAATAGGGAATTTCTACCTTTACGAAATTGGAGATTTTGAGAGAACTCCATGGATGAAAGTTATCCATGGATGAAAGCTACCATACCTTCTATCAAAGCCCAACGAAATTGATGTAGAAAAGCTTGCTCTTGAAACCCTAGCTTGAATCTCCTTCTTCTTCCTCTTCAAGTTTTCTAGAGAGAGAATTTTTGGAGAGGATGAACTTTGGGATTCTTTTTGGTTTTGGAATATATCACTTAATTGGGTGAGTTTTAGAGTTAAAATGACTTATATAGTGGTCCTAGACTTAGGAAAAATGACCTAACTTAAGTTAGATTAAAACCTGAATTGACCAATTAACCCTCAACTTAAAGTGACCTGCCCAGGGACCACGTGAGGTCCTACGAGTCGTGGTCTTCACCACGAGCCGTGGTCCCCTCCATGGACTTCGAGGCAGTGGCTAGGCAGCCTTACCCCAAAACCCCTAGATTCTAAGGCATCTCCACGACCTTTCCGACGGGTTGTGGTCCTTACCAAGGGTCGTGGTGCCCTTCGTGGGTCATGAGAAAGTGGCTACGGTTGCCACCCATTGCCCCCATAAGTCCAAGTCAAGACCACGACCCTTTCCACTGGCCGTGGTGGCCTTCACGAGCGTTTAAGTGGCTCATTGGGAGGGTCCTCTTTTTGGGTAGTATTGGGATGCCTACTGCCTAGCCAACTATGAGCCACACAAAGGGTCATGGTCCCTACCACGAGCCATGGTGGTGGGCGTGGTAGGTGGGGAAGTGCCAAGGGGATAGTGGACTGCCCTAGTCTTCTCCCTTGGCCCTTGCCCAATTCGATGGCTCTAACCGTCACGTTTAGCTCTAGTTTAGCCTACTAGTTTCTGGGCTGTTACATTAGTGTCCTCAATGCCTATTTTAAGATCAAAACTGATGTTAAGGGTTTAATATGCAGTAATGAAGGAAAAATAGCAAGGCGAGGAAATTACGAGGCAAATAGGAGCAAAAAAGCTGAAAAAGTTTAAGGAAAGCAAATTTGGTATTCGCCAAAGCCACTAGGTGAGTCACCGAGTGGACCTTCAACTCGCCATCCCATGGACAAGATCAACTTAGTGAGCAAAAGAGTGGTTCGACGACGCGCCGAACAGATCGACGAGGCCGATTTCAATGGCTGAAAGTTACAGAACAATTTCACTAAGAAAGGCACGTCACAAAGGCGAGAAGAGGATCACTCATCGTATCGCCGACCTGTTCGGCGAGGCCGACTTATTTCACCGAGTGGACTCTGTGATGAAATTTTTGGAACGTTTAAATATAATTTTGAAAAAAATAAAAGGAGTTCTCACATTGTTCACTTCTGGGTTTTTGAGTTCTTACATTCTAGAACATTGTTTTTTTTATATTTTGAGCAAGAATTTAGAGATTGTGATATTTTTAGCTTTAATTTGAGCAATTGGAGACTTGTGGATTGTTGGCCAATCTAATGGAAAACTTCGTTGGTAACAATTTTTTGTTCTTTATTATGTTTGGCTAAAAACCCCATTTTTGGGGGTGTGATTATATAGTTGAATCCATTAATTAGCTAATGGGTGTTGTTAGTTACTGATTCTATTGTTGTTTTGAAGTGGGTTCAATTGATAGTTTGTGTTTTAATTGAAGAATTGTAGTTGCAAATGCAATTCTAACTTATTACTCTATACTTTCTTGAGAAAGAAATGTTAGAGTCGAATTTTAGTTGATAATTGTATCGATTGTGTTGTTGTGAATCTAGCTTGAGAAAGTGGGTTTGAATGCAATCTTACAAATGTAGCTTGAAAAAGTGGATTGATTAAGGTAATGGGTTGTTTAATTTTGTTGTGCCTGTTGAGGTTTGAAAGAACTCACTTGATTCGCAATAGTTGATTGAGAAATGGCTATTGCATCAAAAATCTAGCCTACCCATAGAGATTCAACGACTTTGAGTAATTAGTAATCACCCATTGTGTGAAATTAGCATTCAACTTTATCACACTCCTAAGAAACCTTCTCTACTTTCTTACTTCCGGTGTTAGTAGTCATAAATTGGCTACCCAAATCCCCCATTTAATATTGATTCTCAAAACCTTGTGATTGAATTTATTGTTGTGAAACTTCTACATCTACAAAAGATTAGAACACTATTTTACTTCTTAATCAAATTCTTTATCGTATCACTCCGTGTGTAATCGACCCCAACTCTTAGTTGGGTTTATACTTGTTATAGACTGCCTACACTTAGAATCGGATGAAGTGTAGTTGAGCGTTATCAAAAAAATATGTCGCTGTCGGGAGTGGTGTTTAGAATTCTTTTATTGAAGTTTAGTCGTGAACTTATTTTGTTGTAGTTGAATTATCTTATTTGTGTTTTTGTTGGATGCTCTTAAACAGGTGAAGAGATGAGTGTAAATGGGAGTGACCACCGCCAACTTGGGGACAACGATGACATCGGGAATTTGCATGATGTCAACGAGGATGAGTTGGGAAGTATGGGTACTATCTGATTGCCACCAACTGCGGGCAATACGGTGTTCCACGTGACCAGCACTAAGTTGCAGCAGTTGCAAATGAAAGGTCTCTTTGGAGGACTTGTTCATGAGGACTGATAACGCTCAACTACAGTTCATCCAATTCTAAGTGTAGGCGGTCGCAATCTAGTATAAACCCAACGAAGAGTTGGGGCCGATCCCTTAGGGACTGATACGGTAAAAAATTTAATTACGAAGTAAAAGGCATGTTCTAATCAGTTGTAGGAATAGAAATTATCGAAACCTTTAAAGTAAATTAAAGGGGTTGACAGCTAGTGTTAAATGGGAGGATAGGTTTGTCAACTAGCAACTACAAAAATAGGGGAATAATCAAGTAGAAAGGGATCCTTGGGGATGTGATCAATTAATTGCCAATTTCACTATACTGGTGATTACTAATTACCGAAAGTCGCTGAATCTTAGTGGGTAGGCTAGACTTTAGATGGAATAGCCATCTCTCGATCAACTATCACGAATCAAGCAACTTCACTCGAACCTCGACAAGCATCACAATTATAAACAGCCCAAGACCTCAATTTACCCACTCTCTCGAGCTAGATTGGTAGGATCAAATTAAGACTTACTCTCTCGAGTTGAATCAACAACAACCCAATCACTAGAATTATCAGTTGATAACCTTAATTTTAAAACCTCTTTCTCAAGCAAGCATAGAATACTAGACTAGAATTGTATTTGCAACTACAATCTATACGTTAAGACTCAATTATCAATCGAACCCACTTCAAAACAATAATTAGATCAGTAATTACTAATTGGGTTAATTATGGAATTGGGTTGTTTGGTTGTGTTAGGCTTGTTTAGGTTCGAGAGAACTCACTTGAAGTGCAATAGTTGATTGAGAAATGGCTATTGTATTCAAAACCTAGCCTACCTATTGAGATGATATAACTTTAAGAAACTAGTAATCACCAATTACGTGAAATTAGCATTCGACTGATCACATTCGTCAGGTCTAATCTCTACTTGTTTACTTCCCGTGTTAAGTAATCTTTGTCTTATGTTCGTTACCAAATCCCCCATTTGATATTAATCATTTAAACTTTGTGATTTGTTTTAATGTTGCGAAACTTTTATTTCTACAAATGATCAAGACACGTTTTTACTTCTTAATTGAATTATTTACCGTATCACTCCCTGTGGGATAGACCCCAACTCTTAGTTGGGTTTATACTTGTTAGAGACCGCCTACACTTAGAATTGGATGAAGTGTAGTTGAGCGTTATTAAAAATGGCACTGTTGTCGGGGAGTGGTGTTTAGAATTCTTTTATTGAACTGTATTCATGAACTAATTTTGTTGTGGTTATATTATCTTATTTGTGTTCTTATTGGCTGCTCTAAAACAGGTGAAAAATGAGTGGAAACTAGAGCAACACTAGTAAACTTGGGAATAATGATGACATCAAGAATTTACATGGTGTCAATGAGGATCAGTTGGGAAGTGCGGGTGCTATTCGATTGCCTCCAACTGTGGGCAATGCAGTGTTTCATATGACCATCACAATGTTGCAGCTCTTGCAAATGAAGATTCTCTTTGGAGGACTTGCTCATGAGGACCCTCATGACCACATCTGAAACTTCGTGGATATGTGTTCACCATTTTTCTTTAAGAACATCACTCAAGAGTCAGTCTGACTCCTTGTTTCCCTTTTCTCTAATAGGGGAAGCAACAAAGTGGTTGACCGAACTACCAAGTGATTTGATTACTTCTTGGGAGGAGCTCACATAGATGTTTTATGAAAGGTTTTTCCCTCCTTCGAAGATAGTTAAGTTGAGGGATAATATTCAGAACTTCAAGCAAATTGATGGCGAATATATCCATGAGACATGGTTGAGGTTCCAAAAATTGGTTCTCCAATGCCCGACTCATGGGTTACCGGACAATGTGTTATTGCAATATTTCTACCGGAGTCTTGACACGATCAAAAAAGGTGTTGCAAACCAACCCATTCGGGGTGGAATCATGAGACAACCATTTGTCATAGCATCGACCCTCCTTGATGAGATGACCAAAAATCATCGTGCATGGTACACAAGAGAAGATCAGGTGTCCCCTTTGAATCTTGGGCTGACGAAGGAAAAAATGGAAAAGAACCAAGAGTGAGATGAAAACATAGCCAAGATGATGACCCAAATGGACCTATTGACGAAGCATGTCATGGGAAGTGGTCACAAGGCTGTGAATGCGGTTGGTACTAATAGTAGTGTAAACCCTTATGACACACAATCTGAAGAAATGCAATTCTTGGCAACCCAAGCGGGGGTTCCTCGTTTGATCTATCCAAGGTCGGGCGGGAATCAAGGTTGGAATATAAATTTCGATGATAGTTGGAGATATCGAGATCTTGAATGGTGTGATCGTGGTGCGAATTGGAGGGATCGAGCTGGTGACAAAAATTTTATGTGCCTCCCCATGAACGTCAAAAGTCGGAAGAACCAAGGGTTGATCCTTAAAACTTTTGTACCGAGGATATGCTTGCTCGTATCTTGAATAAGCTTAAAGGATCGGACAAGGTGCTCAAGGAGATTAAAGATGATGTCTCTTCTCTTAACCAAATGATCACATCACACTCGGTATCCATTAAGCAGTTTGAAAAATGAATCGGTCAAATCTCGACTCATTTAAATCCTAAACCGAAAGGGAGTCTCCTAAGTGATAGTTTGGTACACTCAAAAAATGAGTCATGATCATATGGTCAGGTCGTTCCACGACGTTAAATAAGGCGCTTCTTGGGAGGCAACCCAAATCTTATTTCATGTTATTTTAATAATATTTGTTTAATGTGCATGTCAAAATTTGAAGTTAGGAAGAAAAAGGCGAATGGGCGAGCTCAGAACCCACTCAGCGAATCGGCGAGTAGTTCGGCGAGCCTGACGTTAATCGCTGACATTCTGTTAACTTTGAAGAGATAAGGTCCACTCGACGACTAGCCGAGTGGATCGGCGAAGTTAGTTACCATCCCCAAACTAGGTACGAACTAAAGGGTCATGGCCTTTCAATTGTTTTAAAATTCAAAAACGTTTCATTATTTTAAACTTTTTAAATCATGTGCTCTCTCAATAAACCTTTAAATTATTATTTTTAGTTTATATCGTGTGGGTGTTCTCGTGTGGTAGAAATCTAAAGTTTTTTCCAGTCCTCTCTCCTTACTCTCTTAATTTTGTGTCTTCATTTGAGGTTTGTTTCCCATATTTGCTTTAATTGCGTAAATTGTTTTGAGCATATTTTTGAGTACTTCTTGGATTCATTGTGTGCTTTAATGGTTTGTAAAAATTTCTCGTTAAGATTGAATTTGTGATCAAGCATGTTAGAGAATTTGGTTAGCCTAAAATAGTTGAGTTTTGCGATAAAATTGCTTGAATTCGGGTTGTAGTATGTTGGGTTTTGTGTGGGTGAAGTCTGAGTAACCCAATTTCAACCGAACTAATGATGGATTGGGTGACGTTGTTCTTAAGGTCAAAGTCGTTGTGTTGGTTGAATTTGAATCGATTGGGGGAAGTCTGAGTACCCCGGCTTAAAATTTCATAGCGGGAAGGCTCGAATTGCGTAGAATTGTGTTTCAATTTCTTTGTCGTAGGTTTATGGTCAAAAATTTGAAAATTGGGCTTGGAATTTGACACGTCGGGCCATTTTACGAGCTGAATCGAGCTCGCCGAGTGAATTCATGATTCGCCGAATGGCCTCTCGATCACCTACTTGACATGAATTAATGCTGAATTATTCTGTGACTTTCGGCGATATGCATGTGCTCTCCGAGTTGACTCAGCGACTCGCCAAATAGCTTTAACCTCGCCTTCGTGAAGCCTAGTTTTTGTAAATTTATTCTATGATTTTCGGCGAGACACTTTTGCCTCGCCGATAAAGTTAAGCGATTCGCCGAATGAATTTTGCTTCGCCGATTAGTGTTGAATTGTTGTGGTTGTGTTCTGTTACTTTCGGTGAGCCGTTTCTTGCCTGCCAATTGATATCGGTGATGCACCGAGTGGATTTGGCGAGTTTTTCTGCAACTTTTTAAAAATTGATGTTTCACTAATCCATTGCAACCACATTCATTTTTTTGCCCATTTTGACAGATATGGATAGACCAAAAGTTCAAGGAAAGGGTCCACTGATGAGTCAGGGATTTCGACTCATTTTTGGCTTAATATTCAAGCAATTAGTTGTCACGACCCAGGGGTATCCCCTAGATGTAACATGGCATATAGAATCTCGAAGGACTCCATACAAGCCACTTAGTCTTCATAACATAACAATAGAACAATAAGATTAAAACATATCTCAAGTCTCTAAAGTTTTTCATAAAAGAAAGCGGAAGTCTAGACACTTTGTCTCATCGTAGCCATCTATTACAATATCGAATGAAATTGGGCCTAGCCAATACAAAATGTTCAAAAGGGAAAGTACATGAAAGAAACTAAACATAGGAAAATGTGTCCTCGAACCATGAGGACACGTCAAGCTTGGAAAAATAATCAAATCCAAGCTCTAGCCACAAGAATTACCACCTTTAGTACCAGACCCTACATTTGGAAAAAATGTAGGCAAGAGTATGCGTTAGTATAATAATGCACTAAGTATGATAACTATGCATGGAAACATCTGAAACATGCAAAAAGGGGCATTTCATTTCAAAGAATGTAATTTACCAAGTTAAACATGATATAAGAGGTTAGAAATGATAAGTCATAAAACGTAGGCAATATAAGTCATCATCATCTTTAAAACCATTGAAATCATATACAAAGCTTCTTGAGTAACCATAGTTCATTATTCATGTTCTTGTTGTGGGAATAAGCCTTAACCGACATGAGATCATGTGAGCTATAACATGACCACCCGGTGTTACCCACACCGAAAAGGGGTGTCCTACTTTCCTAAGGTAGAACCATGGTTTGTTAGCTTAGGCTGATCTACCAGCTAAATATCCTACGGGGGCACGTAGTTTATGGGATAAGGATATTGTTACTAGAAACCCGGACTCAACCTGCGTAAAAGGCTTCCATCTCATGAGACATACTTGCAAAAGCCGCACTCAACTTGCATAAAAGGCTGCCATCTCATATTCGATATCCACTCGGTGCTAAGCATTAATCCCACAGAGTACTTATTAAATCTTGACTTAACTCATGTTTCATGGAAGGATGTCCTTGACAATTAATCCAACTTAGTTCATTAGGATATCTGTTAGATCATGCGTGAGAAAACCTTTCACCGTCCATGTCTACATGTAAATCTTAGATTCAATTAGGTGAGAAAGCCTTTCAACCTAGAATCTTTATTAT
>JAJONR010004785.1:0-33709 GCA_029582245.1 Solanum etuberosum | reverse complement strand
AAATAAATGATCTAGTGCAAGGAACTCTAGATATCACTGGATATTACACAAAAATAAAGAAGTTATGGGAGGAGATGAACACAATCGACATTACTTCTCAATGCACTTGTGTGTGTACCTGTGGTGGAAAAACAAGGATGCACAAGGCTGAACAAGATAGGAGGCTCATACACTTCCTAATGGGATTGAATGAGATGTACACTACTGTGAGGGGAAATATCCTGATGATGACATTTTTTCCTAGTATGGCACAAGCTTTTGCTATCCTATCCCAAGAGGAGAGGCAACGAGAAGTGAGGCCCCATAACCAGGTTGCTTTGGAGTTCACATCCCTTAGTGCATCTGCATCACCCCACACCAGTAGAGATTTCAAGACAAACTACAGTTCATACAGAGGAGGTCCAAATAACTCTGGAAATTCCAACAACAATTACTTGAGAGGTAGTTCTAGTACTGGTAATTCCTATGCACAAAACAAATCACACTTGTTTTATGACTATTGTAAAAGATCAGATGTTATAAACTCCATGTCTATCCATCCAACTCCAAATTTCTCAAAGGAAAGGGTTCAACCTCTGCAACAAATGCTTACACATCTGAAGAAAGAAACAGTTAGGGTGGTGAGGAAAATCTTGAGCTGAGGAGACAAATGTCACTGAATCTATCTAAAGGTCAGTATGAGCAGCTGCTCAACCTCTTGGGCACCCTGCAGGCTGGAAACAAAGAAAATGACAATTCAGGCATGTCAAGTGGAGCTGTGAACTTGGCAGGTATACTTGCTTATTATTCTTCAATGACTGAGATAAGTAACTTGTCATGTAATTGTGCTAAATTGACGGTTGGATCTTAGATCATAGAGTCAGGAGCATCACACCATAGGACCTATGATAAAACTGTCCTAAAAACACTAGACCACTACCATATCCTTTTATAATCACCTTACCAAATGGATACAAGGTTAAAGTAAATGAAATTGGAGATGTCTGTTTGAATCCAGTCTTGACTTTACATAAAGTGTTACTTGTACCTAGTTTCAAATTCAATTTAATATCTATCCATTGTTTAGCATTACAACTCAAAGGAACAGTCAACAGTTGGTAAAGGCACTCTCACATGAATCAGAACCTTCTTGTTATGAGGAAGCAATCTCGAATCTTGACTGGAAAATGGTAATGACACAAGAGTTCGAAGCATTGTATGCAAATAATACATGGGAGCTGGTTCCTCTACCAACAGGCAAAAATGCTATTGGATGCAAATTGGTGTACAAAATCAAACATAAGGCAGATGGAAGTGTGGAAAGGTTCAAAGTATAGGTTGGTAGTCAAAGAATTCACACAGCAAGCTGGAGTTGATTACACTTCTAACATTGTCAATTTTAGATAGAGTACGGTAACCCACAATCCCTTTGAAGAGTGAAAAATATCTTCATAGGGTATTGTAGTTGTACACTCATAGTACCATAGGGATGGAGAGAGTTTATAACATTCTGTTTTCCACTAAAGACAGTGTAATACGTAAGAGTAAAGACGGCTAAGAAACTATGCTACATTGGCACCCCAAACTAAAAGACTAAAAATGTTTCCAACTCATTTCATACCCTTCTAATTTAATCCAAATATTATACTATAATTTCAATAATGGCTGGCTTTCAACGGATCCGGCTAACTTATATTAATGATGTGGTCAGTGGTGGTAGATGTCGTATTTTGAAATAGAGAAATGTACATCTACATTCACTTCAATTCTCACTATCCCTTCCCATATTACACTTACCAACAAAAAACAATATAATTTTCGTACTAAATTCCCCAAGGTTCTTGCAACTAATACTACTAGCAGTTCAAACAGTGATAATGCAGTCGAGAGTGGCACTGCCGGAGGGCCTGAAGCGAGAATTAATGCCCTGTTTTAATTTACGTATTTTACTTTTCGTTTTAGTCCATTTAAAATGGATGTCACTTAGTAACTCTTTCGTTCCAATATCCCGTCATAATGGGGAATTGAGGAGTCTAGGAAAAAATACTTTTAAGCTTTATTAGAAGACCTGAAACTTATAGGACATTAAAAGAAAAACAACTGGCATTAAAAGTTTTCAGTTACTCTTGTTGATTTTGCAGGAATTGAGGTTCCAATCTTTAGAGGTTTAAAAAAGAGAGAAACAAATACAAGCTACATCATGAGTTTGTTTGTATTAGACAGTTGATGTTGGAAAGTAATATTCAAATTTGTCAAATGACTAAGAAGTCTCAATGTTTTGCCGATAATTAGTTTTACTATGCATTAGAGGTGCTATTATTCCTTCACTTGAACCATGACGTTAATGTTATCATTTGAGAATGGAGCAACTAGGGATATTTTGGCGTGATGTGACTCCTACGGAGTATTGTAGAAAATTATTGAATGGGGATCCAGATAGTAATGTTGATTTTGCTTTGATAAAGAACTGTGTATAACATGCTTAGCGCGACAAACACTACAACAAAAATAACTTTTAGCGGCAATAAATAGACACATTAATAAAGAGTGCAAAAGTCTTTACCGGCATTAGTTAAGTGCCATTAGATCCAGAGACAGAGACATATACAAAGAGTGCTAATTGCCGCTAAATATACATATTTAACGACAATTGAGCTATTGTCGTTAATTAATTGCTGATAAAAATCATTTTTGATATAGTGAAAGGGGACTGCAGACAATTTAGACTAAGATTTGTAGATAAACTATGATTATCACTTTGAAATTAAAGTGTGATTTTTTTTGCTTATCCATGTTGGTAGGAGAAATCTTTTCGTCTTTTCCTAATTGGTGTTTCATGTATTAACACAATAGAGTCAGTTGCTTAAGGTATTTTTAGATTTGATTTTACTGGACATGTAAGTATTTTCCTCATAAGACATGAAGCAAATGTGGATGCTGAATGCAGGATGTTTGAACAAATTTTACATCAGCCCAAAACATCTTACAAACTTAGTATATTCAAGTCCTACTTTGTAAATGGCAGATGCAATGAGTGTTGAAATTTGTGAAGTTGGCTTCTCCAGATGCTTCTTTAGTTTCTTATTTTTTTACACACTAATTGACCGGTTAGTATTAGACTAACTTTAAGATGATTTCTATGATTTTTCTTTATGGGAGAAGTAGCTCTTTAGCTTTCAAATTTAACTTAGACTTTAAATTGGAGAGTTAAGTATCCTAAGTCGGCTTCTTAAGACATTCTTTGATAATTATTGCATCATTTTTATGTTCTCCTTATATGTATCAAATTAAAGGACGTAACAAACCATACTAATTCTTTGATCAAGGTGATTAATTGAAACATGTTTGAAAACATGGCGCCAATTCGGTCTAGCAAAATGAGTCTTCACCCTTATCCCAAAGACTGCTGGATTGATTGAAACTTGTTTACCTCTTCTTTCAGATTTGCGAAGAATCTTGAATCAACATGTCACATAATTAGGAAGGATCATCCAACGTGCCCATGTGTGTGATTTTGAAGTGCAGAAATTAGCAATTAGAAGAGATTTTATACGAAATACAATATATAGTAGAGGATACAATACTTCGACGATGAACTGAATGTGATTCACATCCAAATCAATGTCTCCAACAATCTAGCAAAACAAAATACATTGATCAAGGACGGGATGAGGTCAACTACTCTAAGGAAAAAACAACATATTTATAATCATTGAGAACGTACCCACTGACATAACTAAAAGAGATCCTTTAAGTCGAGAAAATACTCCATTTTATTTAATAGTCGAAAAGTCCCCTTTTAGTTAGGTAGCCAAAACTCAGCAGTTCGTCAGGAAAACTGAAGAGTATGGACATGCCCCTCCGTTATGGGTCTAGGACAAAGTTCAAACTCGCGACATGAACATCCCTCACCGTAATTATACTATTGATTTCCCAACTCGTAAATTCAGTTTACTCGAACATTAGTGATAAAAAGAATAAATGAAGGGCATGAAAGAATTTACAAAAGTTTATAAGAAGCAAATAAACGAACTTGTCAAAACATTTTCTGATGACATGATAACAACTGGTATTTCCCTAAAACGATGAGCCCTATTCGCAAAACAAGTTTGGGAAATTATGAGTAACAGAAGAAACCCAACATGAATGAGTAAAATCTTACTGCTTTGTACAAACTGCGTGTGCGACTTCGAATTTTGAAATTGATAATCTTCTCCTGGGTTTCTTTAACCTCTTTGCCATCATGCTAGACAGAGGCGGATCTAGGATTTGAAGATTGTGGGTGCCATATCGTATCGATCAAATTATTACTCGTTAAGTCTCAACCGTTTGTAAATTTTCGTCTAACTATTACACCCTCCATCCCAATTCTTTTATTAGCATGATAGACTTAAAAAAATTGTGTCATATAAATTTAGATGGAGGATTGAAGTACTTTTATATTCTTCAAAAAAACAGTAAATATTATAATGAAAAAATGTCAGCAAAAATCAAATTTAGAACTTCTATAACTTGATATCATATGGATTTGAATTGCGATCTTTACACATATTACTATATTATATTAAAGATTACATATACCATATTATAATAATGTCTATGAAAGTCAAATGTTGTCCATGGCCTAATGGTATTAGCACTTATTTTCATGTGTTGATTGCGGGTTTGAGTCCAAGCCCCAACACTTTTATTTTGCAAAAGAAACGAAAAATGCATTAAAAATGAGCTAATACAGAATCGAACTTGCGACTAGGAAGCCGAAACCTCAATCCTTAACAATTGGCACCATGTACCTACTTGTGTCTGGGGGTGGCAAGTTTATTATTGATAAGCTTTTTATGCATATATACATATATATACATGTATATATAAAGTTTCAATCGAGACCACTGGGTGCCGTGACACCCCACCATGATACAGAGATCCGCACCTGATGCTAGATAGGGGTGTACAAAATCGAACCGAAAACAAAATCAAATCTCAAATCGAAAAAAAAACCCGATTAATGATTTGGTTTGACTTGGTTTGGTATTGAAAAAAAACCCGACTATACTTGGGTTGGTTTGGTTTTAACTAAAAAAAGTCAACCCGAGACCAAACCAACCCGACATTATATATATAATTTTTAAAATTTATTTTATATATAAAAGTATTTACTTTGATGTAATTTCTAAATATTACTTATACGTTTTCATAATTTTTATTTTTTAAAATATTTTTTCAAGTTTCTTGAGACTTAGAATTTTGAATGCTCCAATAAAGGTTATAGTCCATAGATATTAGTAACTCTTATAAAGCTCAATTTGAAATTATATCAATACTAATGCTAACAAAATAAATTAAATCAATACTAATGACAACAATGTTGAATATTTGTTCTTTAGTCTTACATTGGTTTAGACATTTAAAATACATAATCTATTTTTAATTTTTCTTTAATGTTTAATTATGTAATTAATACTTATTAGACTTATTTTAGCATGATTTATTACTTTTAAATTATGATCATTTTCATTATGACTTATCAATTTGCAATATTTTAGTGTCATCACTCATCTCATATTTTGTATTATTTTCTTAAGAAACACCTTAGATAGTTGTATTTTGGTTGGACTTATAAAGAAAATATTTGGAGCACAAGTTAATTATATGTTTGTAGGAATACTTTACCGGAAAAATCTAAAAACGTGAAAAACCCGAGGTTTATTAGTTTGGTTTGATTTAAAAATTAAAAAATTCGACACAAATAGTTTGGTTTGGTATTTGAAAAATCCGAATCAACCCGAGGTTGAAAAACTCGAAAAAATCCGAGTTTTATTAGTTTGGTTTTGTTTATAAGTTAAAAAAATTTACACCAATAATTTGGTTTGATATTTGAAAAACCCGAATCAACTCGATCAGGTACACCCCTAATGCCAGACATACGCAATTTTTTTAAATCAAAAACAGCAAAATCGCATCCAGATAAAAAAACACGATAAAAAATTAATTTATTTCAGAGAAAGAACAATAATCAATATACAAATAATTAATATATTAGTTTTTTTTTTTTTAATATGACTCAATTTTAGATACACACCCTATATTTCAAACTTAAACATTTACACTTCATGTACTATAACTACACTTGCACCTCCAATTAAGTTTATTTATAACTAAATATATTAAAATTTAATTATTAAACAATAAATTAAAATTATATAAAAAAAAAATTGTGAAGTTATTCTTACAAAAATAATTAGAATCGATACTTATAAGTTATACGAATTTTATGATTTCTATAATGTTTATCATATATAAAGTGTTTTGAATTTGTTTGACTTTATCGAAATATTTTAAATTATACTTATAAGATTATTTAAATATGTAGTCTAAATTTATTTAAACACAAATTCATATTAATAATAAAAAGTTAAAGTTCACATATTATCAAGTCGGCATGACAAAAGGGTACAAGACTATAACATTAATGTGTGAACACTCTCTCGAGTTGTTGTTAATTAGGATCTTCACTTAATTATTTAAATTTATATAATTTAATTTTTTAATAATAATAACTTTAAATTTATATAATTTAATTTTTATTAATAATAATAACTTTAAATTTATATAATTTAATTTTTTTAATAATACTAACTAACAAATATGCGAAACTACATCAATATTAATGTGCAACTTTCTTGGGTTGTTGTGCAAGACTATAACACTAATGTGTGAACACTTTCTTCAGGGGTTGTTAACTAGGATCCTCGCTTAATTATTTAAAATTATATAATTTAATTTTTTAATAGTACTAATTAACAAATATGTAAAACTACAATATTAATGTGTAACTTTCTTGGGTTGTTGTAAAATAAGATCGACACTTATGAACTATATAATTTTTATGATTTCTATAATGTGTCGATGTTTAACTAATGCTAAAGTATTTTGAGTTTTGACTATTATTGTTGAAATAGTTTCAAATTATATTTAAAAATTTATTTTATATATAGTTTAAATTTATTTAGATACAATAATTAATAAAATACTTAATTATAGCTCATATTAATAATAAAAATATAAAAATAATGAATTAATGATTCACAAATTATCAAATCGGTATAACATAGGGGCGCAAAACTACAATAATAATGTGTGACTCTCTTGGGTTGTTGTTAACTAAGTCGACACTTAATTATTTAAAATTTTAGTTTAATTTTTTATAAAATATAATAATTGATAAATATGTAAAATTTTAGCATTAATCCATGACTGTAACGACCTGATTCCGTCGTTAGGAAAAAGCCAATGGGCAAAGAATTGAGCCTAGAAAACTTTTGAGTAGTAACTTAGAAATTCCTAGCCTAGTCCAGATTTGGACGAAATCTGAGTCAGTAAGGTCTAGGGAAATCTGGTAATGAATGAGAGATCTAATTATGAATTTGATCACATGAGTAGATAGCTAAGACGTTAAGGAACCCGTACGACTTTACAGAATCAAATTCGGGCGAGTAGAACTCCTGAAACTGATCTTAGCGTGAGCGGGTAGTTTTTGAACGTCATGGGTTGAGGGTGTGCTGTGAAATGGGGATTTGGAACTCAAATTCCGACTCTCTGTCTCCATGTAAGCTGTTGTGGCGGGATTATTCCCGCCAGGGCGGGGCCGTTGTAGCTGGATGGGGTCCGCTGTAGCGGGCCAATCGCGACTTAAGTCGGGAAAAAACCCAATTTCGTTATTTTTTGCAAACTTCATTCTTAAGAGTTAGGAGACGACCCCAGGCGATTTCTTGACAGTTTTCCACGACTTTCGGTGCTAAAGGTAATGATTTTACTCCCCTAATCAGTTTTTCGATTCGTAGAACGTAAATTTATGAGTAATTATCATTGGGGGAGGGTTTTGGCCTGAAGTTGATGTTGGGAAAAAGCCCTAGCTGCACCTTAGGATCATGGATTGGTCTTGGGTTATTGGGTTTGTTGTAATCTGGGTAAATTAGACCTTAATTATTGATCCTTGCATTAAATTATTTGTTTGTAGACCGAGAACAAGAGAAGAAAATTCAGAAAGGGAAGAATCAAGTGTCTTAGGAGGATTCAAGCTTGATTTCGAGGTAGGTGATGGTTTGATTTCCTAATTGTGTGATGCATGTCGATTGATTGATATATTGTATGCATGCGTGTATGCGAAGAATGAGAATGTGGAAACGAACCTAATGAATTGATTATGAACAATGCATGCCATGAACTTGTGTACTTGACTATATAATTTGAGTATTGTATATTATGGATGTGATTGTGGTTGTGCTGATTGGATCAGATGTCACGTTCTGACACATACATTGGATCGGGTGTCACATTTCGACACACTAATTGGGATCGAGTGTCACGTACCGACACATGCATTTGATCGGGTGTCACGTTCCGACACACTAACAGTTTGGGTATGGGTTCTATGAGAGGGCAATTGTGTTGTTATATCCATTGTTATTGAGATTGTGGAACTGTACATTGCTCCTGAAATGATAACTGAATTGTGTTCCGTCTATGTGTGCTTATTATATTGTGATTGTCTTCGTATATTGTGCTTATGGGGGTAGCCGCGTGATCCTACAAGTACACTGTGGTTGTGTACTGATACTACAGTTGCTCTTTCTTTGTTGAGTACAGGACTTCTTCAGGCGGCCACTGACATACCTCACTTAGGAGATCACTGATCGAGACCGAATTCAAGGGTGAGCCAGTTCTTCCAAGATGCCATGAGTTCTCATTCTGTTTAGTCCATTTCTGTTCGGACTTATACTAGTACTTTAGATATTTGTTTGCTTAGTTTTGGGGTTGTACCCCTTGTTCTTAGACTTGTTGAACTTTAGAGTTTTGGTACATTGACTTTCAGGTTCTAGGCATTGTTTTCCGCAATTGTTTTGTTAGACTTCCGGAGTTTATGGAAACTTCAGTTTATTTCTGCATTTAAACCTGCTTCAGTATCTTTAAATGTCTCTGTTGTAGTTTAGTTGGTTACTATTAATGGTTCTCCTACCGGAGGGTTAGTTTGGGTGTCAATCACGACGGTCTAGGTCGTGACAAAGTTGGTATTCGTTGATCTTGATGTACCAAAACAAGTCTAATAGAGTCTTACGGAACGGTACAGAGATGTCTGTACTTTTCTTCGAGAGGCTATAGGACTTTAGGAAATCTTTCTGTTTTCTCTTGTCTCCTTTCGTGCTATAACTTAATTCCAATTGGTATCTGATGATCCAAATTGGTATCTAATCTCCTTCATTCTTCTGTCCGCAGATGGTTAACACTAGGTTCAACGACGTCAGGCCCACAGCTCTCGTCAATGAGCCAGCTGAGGAATCCGCAACGAGAGGTCGCGGTCGAGGCAGGGGTAGAGGAAGAGCAAGGGGTAGAGGCCGAGGAAGGGTAGCACCCACTAGGGGTGGAGCTCCAGTTGAGAATGCTCCCAGAGATGAGGTTCATCATGCACATCATGAAGAGGTAGAAGAGAATGTGTAAATCGAGGATGAGGAGGATGTTGGACAGGAAGAGGACGCACCGGCTAGGAATATCGACGTTCCTCCCTTAGACCCAGTGTTAGCTTAGCAGATCATGTCTTTTCTGAAAGGATTGGTTGGTCCTGGAATCCTTCCAGCAGTGCAAGCTACCCAACCCCCAACCAACTGCCCCCGTTACTGTTACTAGTCCCAGGGGAGATGCAACATTAGGTACTGATGCCTTTTTCTGTCCGTTGTTGGGTCTCGTAATGACTGGTAATGAGCATGAGATGTTGACTAAGTTTCTGAAGTTGAAGCCGCCTGTGTTTCATGGTTCTGAGAGTGAGGACGCCTGTGAATTCATCCTGGATTGTTATGAGAGGCTGCATAAGTTAGGTATTGTACACCAGCATGGAGTAGAGTTTGTGACTTTTCAGCTTCAGGGTAAGGCTAAACAGTGGTGGAGAGCTTATGTAGAATGCAAATCATCAACTTTATAACCCCCACTCACTTGGACCCAGTTTCATGCTCTGTTTCTGGAAAAGTATGTGCCCCGGACTTTGAGAGATCGTAAGAAGGATGAGTTTATGGCTTTGGAGTAGGGTGGTATGTCTGTGGCTGCTTATGAGGCTAAGTTTCATGCCTTGTCTAGATATGCGACGCAATTGGTGACTACCGAGGAGGAGACGATTCGTCTATTCGTCAAGGGACTAAACTCCGATTTACAGGTATTGTCTGTTCACATGACCTCTGCAGGGATTTTTTTTAATGAGGTGACAGATTTTCTGAAGAAAGTGGAAGGATTTAGGCGTGATGGGCATGCTAAGGCGTTGGCTAAGAAAGCTAAGAGCACAGGTAACTTTCAGGGTTCCTACTCTAGAGGTTCGGGAAGGCCGACACTTGCAGCCCGGCCAATTTAGTCCGCTATGCCCGCTTCTATAGGTAGTTACTGGTGAACTCTACATCAAAATTTTATTCAGGATAGCCAGGGGGCCGCACTTTCGGCAGGCAGCAGGCCGTCTTTTGATCGCACTTGTTATAATTGTGGGGAACCTGGGCACATGAGGAGAGATTGTCCCCAACCGCGCATGTTGGATTCCACGCAGCAGCAGACTAGAGTACTGGTACCTGCGCATAATAAATATAATGGTAGAGGACGTCCACAAGGAAATCAATAAGGCCGTGGAGGCCGGGGAAATGGTAATGTAGGTAGATGAGCAGTGCAGCCAGGCAAGGAGGTCGCCCGTCAAGATGATCGGGCTCAGTGTTATGCCTTTCCAGGCAAGAGTGAGGCAGAGTCTTCTGACGTAGTGATCACAAGTACTATTTTTGTATGTGACCGGATGGCTACTGTTTTGTTTGATCCGGGTTCTACTTATTCATATGTGTCCGTTTAGTTTGCCTTGGGATTTTATATAATTTGTGATGTACTTGATGCCCCTATCCATGTTTCTACCCCAGTTGGAGAGTCTGTCATAGTCACCCATATCTATAGTGCTTGTCCTATCTTATTTATGGGTTTTCAGACTTGGGCTGATTTGGTTATTTTGGATATGACTGAGTTCGATATAATCTTAGGCATGACTTGGTTATCCCCCTATTATGATGTGCTTAATTTTAATACTAAGTCTGTGACTCTAGAAATCTCGGGTAGGGAAAAGTTAGAGTGGGAAAGTGTGTACAAGCCTAAGTCAGCTAAGGCCATATCCTCCATTCGGTCTAGGAAACTGGTGGGGCAGGTTTGTTTGGCTTATTTGGCTCATATTCGGGATGTTGAAGTTGAGTCTCCCTTTATTGAATCCATTCTTGTAGTGTCAGAATTTAGAGAAGTGTTTCCTACTGATTTGCCTGGTATGCCTCCGGATAGAGATATAGATTTTTGCATTGATTTGAAACCTGGTACTCGCCCCATTTCCATCCCTCCTTACCGTATGGCTCCGGCAGAATTGAGAGAGCTTAAGGCTCAAATTCAGGAACTTCTTGATAAAGGATTCATCCGTCCTAGTGCTTCATCGTGGGGTGCTCATGTTTTGTTTGTTAAGAAAAAGGATGGTAGTATGAGGATGTGCATAGACTATCGACAATTGAATAGGGTCATCATTCGAAATAAGTATCCATTACCTAGGATAGATGATCTTTTTGACCGATTGCAGGGTGCATCAGTTTTCTCTAAGATTGATCTAAGGTCTGGTTACCATCAGTTAAAGATTAGGCCTGAGGATATACCAAAAACAGCATTCAGAACCCGCTATGGGCACTACGAGTTTCTAGTGATGTCGTTTGGGTTGACAAATGCGCCTGCAGCTTTCATGAGTTTGATGAATGGTGTGTTCAAACCATTTATGGATTCGTTTGTTATTGTGTTTATTGATGACATTTTGGTTTATTCAAGAAGTAAGGAAGAGCATGCCGACCATCTTCGTATTGTTCTGGGGAATGTAGTTTCAAGGGAAGGGGTAATGGTAGACCCTCAAAAGATTGAAGCAGTCAGGAATTGGGTTTGGCCTAGTTCTATGATTGAAATTAGGAGTTTTGTGGGGCTTGCCAGCTACTATCGTCGATTTGTGAAGAACTTTGCTTCCATTGCCACACATCTGATAAGATTGACCAAAAAGGTGGTGCCTTTCGAATGGACTGAAAAATGTGAGGAGAGCTTTCAAAGGCTCCAGACTCTTCTAACCACAACACCTATTCTAGCACTACCGGTAGAAGGTAAGGACTTTATTTTTTATTGTGATGCTTCAAATTCAGGTTTGGGTGCTGTGTTGATGCAGGATAAGAGTGTCATAGCTTATGCATCGCGGCAGTTGAAGGTGCATGAGTGGAATTACCCGACACACGATTTGGAGTTGG
The DNA here is from genome assembly GCA_029582245.1 of Solanum etuberosum. Lineage (NCBI taxonomy): Eukaryota > Viridiplantae > Streptophyta > Magnoliopsida > Solanales > Solanaceae > Solanum > Solanum etuberosum. The sequence goes on along the minus strand of JAJONR010004785.1, from coordinate 21,404 downwards.
CAGCAGTAGTGTTTTCTCTCAAGATCTGGCGGCATTATATTTATGGTATCAAGTGTGAGGTATTTACTGACCACCGTATTCTACAACATGTGTTCACTCAAAAGGACCTAAATCTAAGACAGCGAAGGTGGATGGAGTTACTCAAGGATTATGATGTGACCATCCAGTATCATCCGGGTAAGGCTAACGTGGTGGCGGATGCATTAAGCCGAAAGGCGGTGAGTATGGGTAGTCTAGCTTGCTTGGGTTTATCCAAGAGACCTTTGGCTAAGGAGATCCAAATCTTGGAGTCTAAGTTCATGCAGTTGGGCATCTCAGAAAAAGGTGGGGTGTTAGCTAGCATTGAGGTGAGGGCCACCTTCATTGAGGAGATCAAGGCCAAACAGTTTGAGGATGAGAATTTGAAAGAGCTTAGAAGGAAGACAGTGTCTGGTAAGGCACAAGATATGGTTCTTGATGCGGGTGGTGTGCTCAGTTTTAAGGAAAGAGTTTGTGTTTTCCGAGTGGATGACTTGATTCAGAATCTTATGGTTCGCGGTATTCCATTCATCCAGGTGTAATCAAGATGTACCGAGATTTGAAGAGACTTTATTGGTGGTCTGGTATGAAGAAAGACATAGCGGAGTTTGTGGCTAAGTGCCAAAATTGCCAACAAGTAAAATATGAGCATCAAAGGCCTGCAGGATTGCTTCAGAGAATGCCAATTTCGGAATGGAAGTGGGAGATGATAGCTATGGATTTTGTGGTTGGTCTTCCCAAGACATTGGAAAAGTATGATTCTATTTAGGTAGTGGTTGACAGATTGACTAAGTCAGCCCATTTTATTCTGGTCAGAATAGACTATAATGCTCAGCAGTTGGCTAAGGTTTATGTGAAAGAGATAGCAAGGTTGCACGGGGTGCCCCTTTCTATCATCTCAGACTGTGGTACGCAGTTCACATCCAAGTTTTGGAGGAAATTTCATGATGATTTGGGCACTCAACTCACCTTTAGCACCGCCTTCCATCCGCAAACGGATGGGCAGTCATAGAGGACTACTCAAGTGCTAGAGGACATGTTAAGGGCTTGTGTGATCGACTTTGGAAGACATTGGGATAAGTTCCTACCCTTGTATGAGTTCTCCTATAATAACAGTTACCACTCCAGCACTGATATGGCACCATTTGAGGCACTTTATAGGAGGGGATGTAGATAACCCATAGAATGGTTTGATGTGAAACCTTTGGGGGTTGACTTAGTGAAGGATGCTCAGGATAAGGTAAGAAGCATCCAAGCTAAGCTCCTAGCAGCCCAAAGTCGACAGAAAAAGTATGCAGACCATAAGGTAAGAGACATGGCATTTCAGACTGGTGAGAAATTTCTTCTTAAAGTGTCACCCATGAAGGGGGTGATGAGATTCGGCAAAAAGGGCAAGCTTAGTCCTCGGTATATTGGACCCTTTGAAGTTTTTGACTGTGTAGGGCCAGTGACTTATAGATTGGCTTTACCTCCTAGCTTATCGGGAGTTCATCTGGTATTTCATGTGTCCATGTTGAAGAAGTATCATGGGGACGGGGATTACATCATAAAGTGGGACTCAGTGTTGTTGGACAAAGACCTTCAATATGAGGAGAAACCGATTGCAATTCTTGATCGTGATTTCCGGAAGCTTAGGACCAAAGAGATTAAGTCCGTGAAAGTTCAATGGAAGCATCGTCCAGTTGAGGAAGCTACTTGGGAAACCGAGAAAGACATGCGAGACAAGTATCCCAGTTGTTCAACGATTCAGGTACTACTCTACCCTTACTTTAGCCAGTCTTTCCTAGTTGATCACTCAGGGACGAGTGATGGGTAAATTGATATCTATTGTAACGACCTGATTCCGTCGTTAGGGAAAATCCAATGGGGAAAGAATTAGGGCCAGAAAACTTTTGAGTAGTAACTTAGAAATTCCTAGCCTAGTCCAGATTTGGACGAAATCTGAGTCAGTGAGGTCTAGGAAAATATGGTAATGAATGAGAGATATAATTATGAATTTGATCAGATGAGTAGATAGCTAAGACGTTAAGGAACCCGTACAACTTTACGGAATCAAATTCAGGAGAGTAGAACTCCTGAAACTGATCTTAGCGTGAACGGGTAGTTTTTGAACGTTATGGGTTGAGGGTGTGCTGTTAAATGGGGATTTGGAACTCAAATTCCGACTCTCTGTCTCCGTGTAAGCCGTTGTGGCGGGATTATTCCCGCCAGGGCGGGGCCGCTATAGCGGGATGGGGTCCGCTGTAGCGGGTCAAGTCGCGACTTAAGTCGAGGAAAAACCCCAATTTCGTTATTTTTCTGTAAATTTCGTTCTTAAGAGTTAGGAGACGACCCCAGGCGATTTCTTGACAGTTTTCCACGACTTTTGGTGCTAAAGGTAAGGACGTAGAACGTAAATTTATGAGTAATTATCATTGGGGGAGGGTTTTGGCCTGAAGTTGATGGTGGGAAAAAGCCCTAGCGGCACCTTAGGATCATGGGTTGGTCTTGGGTTATTGGTTTTGTTGTAATCCGGGTACATTAGACCTTAATTATTGATCCTTGCGTCAAATTATTCGTTTGTAGACCGAGAACAAGCGGAAAGAATCTGAAGCAGGTTTATACCAATCTTTAAACTATATGATTTTTTTAATATTTTGATATCTATCATCTCTAAAGTGTTTCGAGTTTTGATTGCCGTTATTAACATAGTTTTAGATTATATTTTAAAATATTAAAATAAGTAGCTTAAATTTATTTAAACATAATAATTAATAAAATTATATACTTAGACGTCATACTAATAACAAATATGAGTAATGATCCGTATGTTATGAAGTTGGCGTAATATAGAGCCGGTACAAGATTACAACATTAACACGTTACTCTCTGGGATTCCCAGTAATATACAATATACTTGGTAATTGAAGTAAATATGGATTCTGAAAATGATTAATGAATCGTTCATACATCGTGTGTGTTTTTCTTTTAGAAAAATAATAATATAATTTTGTGACTCAGATGTTTTAAATAAATACTATTGATAATGTACCTTTTGTAGTGATGTCTTGAATTAAGAAAGTCATTTATTATAATAGATGTCTTAAGCAAAAAATAATACATAGTAATTAATCATAGCATATTAATATTCATATCCTTTTTATATAATTTCATCAAAACTAGTTTTCTTCAAATTTTAATTGTTTTTTTTTATTTTGATCATTTAGTTTTTTCTTTATGAGCTGATTCTAATGCTCATAATTAGGAAAAACAACTTGAAAGTTGTCAAATCGATCATCATATTTTTAAGTTAAGAAATCATAAAAAAATAAAAATAAAAATAAAATTGAAATCTAACTTTTCTATCCAATTTGTATCATAACTCATAAGTGTTATTTCTAATAATAACTAGAGGTGCTGATCCGTGTCAGCATGGACTCAATATTATAAAAGTTATTATAAAAGTTAAACACATTAAAGAAGAGATATCAGACAATGCAATAAATAATTATGCACTTAATGACAATTGGTATTAAGTATGTTCAATCTTATAAGAACTTAAGAATCAATGAGATTATTTAATTCTATAAAAGATGACAGATAATTTACAAGCTCAAAGTTACAGGTGTAAATTCCTTGATACTATTAAAAGATTGATTTCTAACATCATTTCATATTAATTGGAATCAAGCTAAACATGCATCTCAAAAAGCTTAGAAATTTTATATATGAAATTCAGGCTTTATGCCTATCATGCTTTGTTTTTTTTCTTTATTTCAAAGAGAGTGTCCCCAACCTTTACAAAAAATAAGAGAGTCAACATTAACTTTGTAATTTTTTGACGTGTTTCTTTTTTTATGGCACAAGTTGTAAGTTACTTTCTTTTCTTTTCAAAAACTTAGAGGGTGTTTGGATTGACTTAAAAATTAGTCACACTTATTTTTAAATCAGTTTTTGACTTTTAGAAGTGTTTGACAAATATAAAAATTAACTTAAAATAAGTCAAAAATGACTTAAAACAAGTTAGGAAGTATTAATAAGGTCAAAAATGATTTAAAATAAGTTTAAAATGACTTAAAATATGTCAAAATCAAAAGTGGATACTTTTTATTTTTTGACTTAAAAGTTATATCAGTTTGATTTTTTTATTTTTGACTTAAAAGCTACTCCCTCTGTCCAACAATAGTTGTCCACTATTGACTTGGCACACCCCTTAAGAAACTATAAATAGAAGGGTAATTTTACTATATCACCCTTTGAATATAATAAATACAATGTCTTGAAAAATGTAATAGGAAAATAATTATAATTAATGATAAGGGTAAATTAGGAATTAAATGTAAAATTATCCATGGATTTCATAAAGTGGGCAAGTATTCTTGGATATCTATTTTTAGTATAGTGGACATGTATTGTTGGACAGATGGAGTACTTTTTAAAGCCAATTCAAACAGACTCTTACTTTAATACTACACTCTCCGTTTTAAATCGAGTGACCTATTTTAATTTGATACAAAATTTAAGATAGTAAATAAGACTTTTAAATCTAATGATCAAATATATCAAAATATCTTTTAATCTTTATGATCTTGAACATGACAGGTGCAAAGTTGAAACTAAAAACTTGCTAAATAAGAAAAAAAATATCTTTTTAAAAAAAACAGACCTCAACAAGCATTGTATTTTTTTAATCATGTTAATGAAATGTACACACTTATCTTGTAAGTTTGGCTCCTTAGGAAATATCATCAAACAAATGTGAAAAAATTATCTTCTCAATATATTTACGTTTTGCACTTTATGATACGTGTTCACAATTCAACTTTTACTCGCTATTAAATTTTGATAAAATGTCTTTGATACGTGTTTACAATTCAATTTTTTCTCGCTATTAAATGTACTTAAATTTTGAATGATATCATTGCTCTTTTTGTGTAACAATGAAGATAGTAACAATGAATTGACACTCCAATAGAATTCTGCAAATAGTTTTTGGGGAATAAGACAAGAAACGATGTGAACACATTGAACTAATATATATATATATATAGACACACACTAGATCTGGAAACGTGTGTTGCTCGTTTATCTCAAAATACTTCATATAAATTTTGTATTTCAAATGACATATTTTATTCCCTTTAAATCTTTTGTATTTACCAAAAAAAATTCATCATTTTTTCGAATAGGAACTACATATATCTTCCTAAAAAAAAAATATATATTTGATTATTAAATTGACTAAAAGTGCATAAAGTAAAAATAACTAACTATTGCACAAATTCAATATTCAAATGAGGATAATAAAATACCACATGCTAGGCTAATGTATACAAAGCAACAAATCATGGTAAATTCTCAATAATAATAACAACACAACAATAGAAAAGTGTACAATAACAACAAACAAGAAACATAAATATTAAACTAAACAAATAAAAAGAGACGAGAGAAGAGAGCATAAATATATATATATTATTTTTTTTGTAATTAGTTTAAGTGTGTACATTATTGTGTCAAATGTCACTTTTTATAGGATAATATTGAGGAACACAAAGAGTTGTCATGAATAAAAATCATAATGAATATAATTAGCGGGAGTTACATATATTTACACAATGAAGAATTAGTGGTAATAAAATTTATATATATACTAATATTATGATTTACTATTTACAATTTAATATTTAATTGATTAAATAATTTATAACATTTAAATGTATGTATGAGTAAAATTGTAATCTAAGGATAAAATATGTTTAAAAAAATTAAAAATATTAAATGTGTAATGGAAAATCATTATGACTAATTATTAAGAAATTCATAGCAACTATCATTACGAAAAATCATCACTATTACTACGTGGAAGATGTAAAGATTATTGATTCTTTTCTTGTTTTCTTGCTAATAATAACCTACAATTTAATAATGAGTATTGAATTGTAAATCTAGCTAGAAATAGGAGTGTTAATTACCATAATACGAAGAGTCAACATTCATTGAATCCCAAAATAAATATTAAATAAAAAAAACTATTTTAAATAATTTCACGAAAATAAATTAATAGAAAAATAGAGGCACACTTCCCTATGATTAACTTCCTTAAAATTTCTATCTTGCTCATAGAATAGAGTAAACATGCTGAAATTAAATTAATAGTTACAGGATATACATTTCAAGAAGATAAAATGTTGACATTAATTAGTAGAAGATGAAATTCTCCTCCTCATTAAGTAGAATACAATTAAGTAGTTAAAATTTATAACTAAGGAAACTTAATTAGAAGGTAATAACTAAAGAATTAAAGTGCAACTGTTGGTATTTAAATTCTACCATTATATAATTAAAATATCAATATTCAATTAAATAAATCATATTTTAATATACTGGAGAGCCAAAATGACGATACTAATATTTTTACAATTAAAAGCTTGTTAGAATATATTTTACGTTTTTTTTGTTAAAAATATAATAGGAGTAATATTTGGTTGGAGGTTAAAAGATCTTCTAACTTAAGCATTTTGGTGTATCATTTTTTTTGACTTTGGGATTTGGATCTCATGATAATTTTAATAAAAACTGTCCAAAAAATATATATAGGTTATATCCACAAGCACATGTAAGAATAATAATTTGCAAATATTTAAAATTTAAGGTGCAAAAAGTGTAATTATTAATAATTTGAAATTAGAATATCTTGTAAGCATTAATAGTATGTTTATACATGCCTTATACACCTTGTTTTATTTGCCATAACAAAAAATACACCCTTCAATCAAATACATTCTTAAAATATGAAATTACAAGTACAAAGAAAAAATATATCCTAGGAGCAAGCTTAGCATAAGGCTACCAACGAAAATAAAAAAAATTAAGATAATCTTTTCCCTACTTTTTATTGATAATGCAAATTGAAACAAAGCTATAGTAATAAACGTTCAACCTTTGACCATAAAAAAAGAGTTAAAAATCTTGGAAGACAAGCTAACGGAAGTAATATTCAACTATATAAATACAGGGATTTCATCATAGTTTTAATCTTGAAAAATAAGTAAAAACAACAAATACATCAAGCTCTGATATTCTAGTGATTGAAGTGTTATTCATTCCTATAATCACATTATGCCTTGTAATTTTGACACAAATCTTCTTATCTTGAAATTTTCTTCACTTGATTAAAGCTTATCTAGTCTTCCACACACAAAAATTGTATCACATAGAAATCTTTCTATGGAGATACTATTGAAAGATTTGTATTTATAGGAAAATATTATAGCTTAGGAATATGAAGATTCACTTACAAAGTTGAAAGGTCAAGTATTACAACAAATTAAGGACAAATAGATTAATTAAGAGCACAAATTAATTTGGAAGATGAAACACATACATGTATCTATTTAAAGGGATAATTATTATTTTAATTTTTTTCCTATATAATTTACTCACATGTATACCAACTCAAAATATTATATAAATTTTACTATTTACTATTTACTATTTAATTAATTGAATATTTTAATAACATTTGAATTTAGTATAAGAGTAAAATAGTAATTCAACTTTTTTACTTTGGAGCTTCCCACTTTTAGTAATATATATATATATATATATATATATATATGAATGTATTTAAATTGAGAAACTTTTGAATTTGTGGCAGGTGTGAACATGGTTTTTGCTATTACAGTGGAATGGACCACAACTCTCAACATATTTGTCCTTCAATTTAATTAAAAGTTCATTATGGTTGCTCAAGTTTTCTTTCATGCATGCATATTGTTGTGCTTTTGATGATCGATTTCAACGCTTCACATATTGAAATTAGTTCAGAATATTATTGTTCCTTTTAAAGTTCATTTGCTTCTTAGAAGTTTATATTTTTCTCTTAAATTAAAATGATTATTTGTGTGATCATTAATAAGTTTCCTTTTCTTATAAATCTGCAGCAAAAGTCATTTTTTGTTCATTTCATTGTTATATATATATATATATCTTTTCCATCTAATTTTCTAACAAGGCATATGGTAGTTGTGATTCTGTTTTACCTTTCCCTTTTCAGTTGGAAACGTTCCTTTCTCAAGTCAACAGAGTTACTTAAAATAAAAGTACGAGAGTATAATAGTCTTCATACATAGCGAAAAAAGAATGAGTGGTAGACAATAAAGTTCATGCCAAGTAAATAATAAGAATGATAAATATTATAATAATCATGATATTATATTTAAAAATAATTGGTGTTATAGTCGATCTCTAGTAGTCCTCTTATATGTTTCTTTGAATATAAATTTAAGGATTTTTGTGTTTAGTTTCGAATTTGTGTTGAATTTGAATTTGACTCACAAAAAAACACTTTGATGGACAAAAATATGTGAATTTGGTTTTTTAAAACCTTGGTATTACATTTGCCTTCATTAGATTTATTTTGAATACCTAGGTATTTAGTTTGTCTTCATCCTTGATCTTCATAGAGAACTTATAGCATTTAATCCTCGAGATCCTCTTGCCTGTTAAATTATGAAAATCCTTATTATAGTTGTAGGTTAGAAGAATTGTGACAAGGACAAACTCTTTTCATTCATATTGAAGTTGACATGATGATATTGATTGGCTCAAGCATGTCCTTGTGTCAAGATGGAAGAGATGACAAACTCTTCTTGACCAATCAAATTGAAACTCGCATGACAATATTTGATTAGCTAGAACATGCAACTTCTGCTAGGGTGAAACCTATATGATCAGGACAACTTTTTTTTTTTACCATATTTTTATTTCTATAATGATATTTGATTAAATGAAACATGTCACTTGTGCTGGGACGGAACAATTGTGATGAGGGCAATTTTTTTTTCGATCGATTAGGCTGAAGTTGACATGATGATAGTTGATTGGTTTGAACATGTTAGTTCTGTTGAGCGGGAAGAATTGTGATTAGGGTGATTTGTTTTTTGACCAATCAAATTTTAGTTTACATTGTTTATTGGTTGAAACACGTCAGTTGTACACAAGGCGTGTTTTCATACGTGTTTGATTTGACTAGACATGTTGTATCACATTCAACACGTGGCATGATTTTATTGACCATTTCACTTGGCTTACACGTCTTTCGACACGTCATACCAAATCGCGCATATTGTATTAATATATTTTAAATTTGATATAATCCAAATTAATTATAAACCCTAAAAATTAAAATAAATACAAGAACCTGAAAAACAGTATATATATATATATATATATACAACATATATGCATATAATGGGAAAGAAATTTAGGGTTCTACTGACAGCAGAATGAAGATCCCTATCATATCCAAATTCTTGGAGCCGAAGCCAGAGATTGAGCACAAAGGTTGTTCATCATCAAGATGGTCTAAGAATTTTTGGAGACTCCATAGAAGACACAAAATTCAGAAATTTGTCGGAACCAACGATGACGAAATGGAATCAACAAATTTTCAAATCATGAATTCCAATCAAGTTGAAATGGAATCAACGGATTTGCAAATCGTGAGTCCCGATCAAGTTGAAATGGAATCAACAGATTTGCAAATCTTGAATTTCAGCGAAGTCGAAGTTGATCCTACCTCGCTGAATTCTGATGTCATCGCTATCACTGAAAATAACAACGGCTACGAGAGCGGAGATGATGATATCGAGTTGCAAAAAATTCTCTTCTACTCAGCTCAGTTTCATTCTGGTAAGAACTTGGAATCAAGCTCTAATCATGGTATTGGTAAAAAAACTATAGAAATTGAGTATTCTGTTATTCCAGATTCACTTAACCTAAAGAATAGTATTACTGAAAAGGGAGAATCTTCATGTACTTTCTGTGAAATCTGTGAAAATATATTTCCGCTGCCAAACAAAATGATGTGGGGAACTAAATGCAATCATCGTTACTGTGAAGAATGCATACAAAATTATATAGGTAAAAAAATCAATAAGGTTATCCATGAGGTTGCTATAAGGTGTCCTGCTTCTGATTGCAAGGAAATTTTGGATATCGATTTAATAATGCCGATTGATTTTCTTATCCGAGTAAGAGATGCCAGTCGACTAATGAAAGTTTTGACTTCGTTACTAGTTATTGATTGTCCTTTTATGGATTGTGTGGGTAAACTGATTGATGATCAACGAGGATATCCAATTAGGGCATGTCCTGAGTGTTGGAAACTTTTCTGTGTCAATTGTAAATGCTTACATTTTGGAATGACATGTGAGAATTATCAGTTTAGTAGGCAATTGAATTTTCTCTACTGGCAGCAACAATATGGAGGATATCGTGATGAAATAGAGGAGGAGGAGAGGGGGGAGGAGAAGGAGAAGGAGAAGAAGAAGAAGAAGAAGAAACTCCATGATAAAAAACTTTGATGAATATGAAAAAAAGAGGTCAAGTTTTGTTTCCTTGGAGATAATATAGCCATTTGAATCCTTATTTACTTTATATGCAGAGTCTATTAATGGTTGGAAAACAGTATGCAGGGTTTTTTATTTGATTTCAATTAGTTGTTAAGTTGGTGAAAAAAAAATATGCAGGGTCTTTATGTTTGAATTAGTTGTTGAGTTTGTGTTGGATGGGCTTCTAGCGGTTGAGGCCTATTGTCCAATGTAAGTGTAGCTCAAAATGCGCAAAATCTTCTATTTTGCAGACAAATTATTCTATTTTATATTGAGTCCAGGTTTGTATGACCAACTATCAAACCCATATTTCTTTTATTTTGAATCACTTGTTCAAATTATTTTTTACTATATCATTTATAAGAACAAAGTATTCAAGAATAAAAAAATAATTTAATTTGCTATAGAAAATTAGGAAGGAGGTTGTATGTGTTACCCAAACATAGGATAAAGAGTGTCACATCGTCAGAACACAAGATGAATGTTAAGTATATAAGTAGTTGATCTTATACTTTAATAATGCGTTTTAAAGTTGTGTGAGTCTAGGCCTAAATAGAACAATATCACTAGTGGATTAGACTGTTACAGAATGTATTAGAGTCACTTTTATGTCAACTGTGTCGATGCGAGCTGAAGTTCAACTGACTTTACACAAATCCTGATAAGGTGGAGCAAACATTTTTGCTAGGTTTAGGCAAATCTCATGTGATGGGGCAATTCTTAGGGAAATTTTATATGGTTGGACAAACCTCAGCGAGTACGTTCAATACATAAGAGAGGGTGTTTGTATGGATAAGAAGTCCATACCGTCAAAAATACATGATAAGTAAGTAGATCTTACACTTTAGTAACGCGTTTTAAAGTCATGTGGGTTTAGGCTCAAAGCAGACAATATCATTAGCGGGTTAGGTCATTGTTTGGTGGGAAAAAAGCAATGTAGAATTATATACATATATTTTATATGAGGGGGTTTATAAGTAAGAAGACCTGACACTCCAGTGACGTATTTTAAAGCCTTGCAGGTCTAGGCCTAGATCAGACAATATCACTTGCCAGTTTTATAGTGGAAAAAAGACGGTGAAGATAATAATTGAAGGGATAGAAGAATTATATTGGGGGATTTAATGGAATCAATTTGGGGGAATGATTCAGTTGTTTGCTCTTCTAGTTCTCATTTAATTTTCTCCTCTGTTAGTGAAAATTCAATTTGAAAGGAAAAAGTACATTACGACAAGTGAAGTTGGTAGATGCTTATGTGCTAATTAATTTGCTTTTCTATTCCACACCTTGTCTTCTGATTTTATTTTCATGATTAATAACTGAATAAGTGAATCAAAACCTATAACCGACCCCTGAATACTCCTATCTACAACTATATATATGAGCTCTTTTTGTGCACTTCAGTTGTTCTATTCTAACTCTTACCTCAGTTTGTATTTGTGCTAAAATTGTGGTTCTTAAATTGTGGTTGCCAACTCCTTTCTAAACACTTCTAGTATATGTTTGCTTGCAAGTCAGTGTAGTGTCTGTGAAATTCCCATTTGAAATTTCTGGTGACTAATTATGTGTCATTTGAAGTCAAAGAGTAACTTAACTCTTCAATAGTTCAAATGATATACCATTTCATCATCCTTTATCTTTGTACAATTCAATTTTCTTTAATACCAACTACAATTATTTGAGAGTCTAATGGTTCCAAATATATGTGTTTTCCTTCATATAAACTCCATTTATCAATTTTATCCAAAACACACATTTTTTCTCAACAAATTGTCACACACTAATTTCCCCACAATTGCAACATTTTACTTTCTACCACATTAAACTTTTAAATCACCAAATTCTTTAGCAATTAGATTTTCTCCCAAGAGACCAAAGTCACTTTCCTCTGTTGGTCAGTGTTGCCCCAAATTCTGTTGCATCGCCAAATATTTTGAGTTTCTTTTTAATGAGGATTATGCAAGACAATATAGTCGTCTATTTATTTCTGATCATGATCAGAGTACACTTAATTCAATTATTGTCTCACTTGATGTTGGGCTCCTATATTATTTTATACACATTTTAATTGTCAGACGTATATACTGAGACGTTAACAATATACATCAGTAGGTGACATGAAAATTTATCTCATTATGTATATGATTTTGAAATCATTGACTTTCAAGCTAGTTTTTTAGGTTAAATTTTATGTATGATATCCTTTTCTTATCAGTGTCATCCATCATATATCCACTTTATTTGAGCAAAAGATGCTTAAAGATGAAAGAAGCTTCACCACAAAATCCAAAAGTTGAACCTCTAATTTATTGAGAGTTTTAATTTTGATAGAATTAGTGAGTAAAGTCAGGGTAGTTAAAAGTAATTAAAATTAGGAAGTTGGTTAAGTTTGTTAGAAATGTCAGACTATTTTTAATTAGTTAATTTCCTTTTGTGTATATATATACACACCAATGTAATGCTTATTGATTCAGTTAGTAAAAAGCAATACTCAGCTTCCTTTTCTATCTTCTAGAAGTTTCTTCTACTTCTTATCTCTGAGTTCGAGCTCCATTAATGGAGAACTCAAGCTTATTCCAGAACACTTGTTTCTAATTTTATCATGGTATCGGAGCATAGGGCTGGGCAATTTCATTCCGCATTTAATTCTGGATTGTGAGTATTGTATCGATCTCAGTTTTTTTGTAATCACGAAATTGAGATATTGTGGATTTTCTCTGCTTTCTTCATTCCGATTTGATTTAGTTCAGTTTGAGTTATTTTTGCCTTGTTTTCAACATTTTGGAAAACCATTCAATTTGTGCGATCAATCATTATCGCATTTTCCTTCTTATTCAATCAATTTCATTTGTATTGAATATTGTTGAATATGACTAATGTTCAACATGATAACAACAAAACCACTGTCAAAATGGACACTACTAGTCCATTTTACCTACATCCATCAGAGAATGCAGGTTCTACATCGTTACCTGCTATTTTTTATGGAAATGGGTACAGATCTTGGAGACAAGCAATTCTTAGAGCCCTGTCAGTGAAAAATTATAACGACCTATTTCCGTCATTATGGAAAAGCCAATGGAGAAAGAATTTGGGCCAGAAAACTTTGAGTAGTGACTTGGAAATTTCTAGCCTATCCCAGACTTGGATAAAATCTGAGTCAGGTGATGCCTAGGGAAATTTCTTGTCTATACTAGTCTAGTTGTAGTAGTGGTTCTCCCACCGGAGGATTAGTGTGGGTACCAATCACGACGATCTGGGTCGTAAAAAAGTTGGTATCAGAGCCCTATGTTCGTTGATCTCATTGTCTAAAAATGAGTCTAGTAGAGTCTTGCGGAACGGTACAGAGACATTTGTACTTTTCTTCGAGAGGCTATAGGACTTTAGGAAAACTCATTTCTTTCTTTCTTTTGTGCTATTACTTGAATCCAATTGGTATCTAGGTGATACAAATTGATATCTTTCCTCCTTCACTCTATGGTCAGAACTAGAGCAACAGAAGTGGTAACACCAAAACTAGCAAGAGAGGATGTGTCCTTCCAAATAAGCATGTTTCCCCGATCAATGTGAGCATGTAATGACTAGTGACAAACATGAGGTTTTTATTATGTTCATTCTCCATGGGTACTGAATCTGAAGATTCTTATAATTTTCTTGTTGATTGTCATGAGCTGCTTCATAAGATGGATAAGGTAGAGTGATTTGGTGTTAAGTTTATGATATGCCAGTTCAAGGGAGACGTCAAAGTGTGGTGGTGGTCTCATGTTGAGTACCGACTAGTAAATGCACTACTCATGACTTGGGAAACATTTTATAGCTTTCTTTATGGAGAAATATATAACCTTAAACTTTGAGGGATAAGAAGAGAGATGAGTTTCTAAATATAGAGCAACATAATATATTTGTTGCAGCCTATAAGGCCAAATTTTGTGTTTCATCCACATATGGTACTCCACTTTACTTCAGTCAAAAAGAGCAAATTCGTCGCTTTGTGAAGGATTAGGGTCATGATACGACTACTCCAATAGCAGCGATGCTTACTTGGTTAAGTTATTAAGTGTGTTACAATTATGGAGAACCTGGACATATGAGGAGAGATTATCCCTATCCACGCATGTCTGACCCCGTGCCGCAGCAGACCAGAGCAGTGGTACCCGTAGGCAGCGGTAATAATGGCAGAGGACGTCCACAAGGTGGGCGAGGAGGGAATCAGTGAGGTCGTAGAGGCCGGGGAAATGGTAATGCAGGTAGAGGAGCAGTGCAGCCAGGCAAGGAGGTTGCCCGTCAAGATGACAAGGCTCAGTTTTATGCCTTTTCGGGTAAGACTGAGGCTGAGGCGTCTGATGCAGTGATCACAGGTACTATTTTTGTCTGTGACCGGATGACTACGGTTTTGTTTGATCCGGGTTCTACTTATTCATATGTGTCAGTTCAATTTTCCTTGGGATTTGATGCAGTTTGTGATGTGCTTGATGCCCCCATCCATGTTTCTACCCCAGTTGGAGAGTCATTCATAGTCACCCATGTATATCAGACTTGTCCTGTCCTGTTTATGGGTTTTCAGACTTGGGCTGATTTGGTTATTCTGGATATGACTGACTTTGATATAATCTTAGGCATGACTTGGTTGTCCTCCTATTATGTTGTTCTTAATTGTAATGCTAAGTCGGTAACTCTAAAGATCCCAGGTAGGGAAAGGTTAGAGTGGGAAGATGTGTACAAGCCTAAGCCAGCTAAGGTCATATCTTTCGTGCGGGCTAGGAAACTTCTGGGGCAGGGGTGTTTGGCGTATTTGACTCATATTCGGAATGTTAATGTTGAGCCTCCTTCTATTGAGTCTATTCCTGTAGTGTCTCAATTCAAGAAAGTGTTTCCTACCGATTTGCCTGGTATGCCTCCGGATAGAGATATAGATTTCTGCATTGACTTGAAACCTGACACTCGCCCCATCTCCATTCCTCTTTATCGCATGGCTACGGTAGAATTAAGAGATCTTAAAGCTCAAATCCATGAGCTTCTTGATAAAGGTTTCATCCGTCTTAGTGCTTCCCGTGGGGTGCTCCTGTCTTGTTTGTTAAGAAGAAGGATGGTAGTATGAGGACTGGTGATTTTATCTTAAGCCATAAAGGAGTGGATTGATACCAGAATGACAAGCTTATGGATAAATAAAGTCCCATTAAGTATACTTGGGTGAAGGCAATTGAAGATTTTAGTTAGAAAGTGCGTATAAAATTGGGTTAGTCCTTTGAATTTGATGGGTATACCTGAGTTTGAGGTGTCATGTCGATGAAAAGGTTGACTTCGTAGTGATATCCAGGGCTAACTAAGCATAATGGTAATAAGAATTCGTGAGGGATTGTGATGGGATGCAACTATATAATAAGATTGTTGGTTAAACGAATTTTGTATAGTAATTATGACTTGCGAGTATCTAAGGTTGTGGTTTTCTAATATTTGGTGCGTAACGTGATTGTATGAAAAGTTTTAAGAGATGGTGGGACACCACTCAAATAGAATTTAAAAGAGATAGAGTCATAATGAAAAAAAATAGTGGGATGTAGTACAACCTTTAGAGAGAGGCGAGAGCAATAATAATTTATTTAATTACAAAGGCTAAAGAGGTATCTTCAGAGGGGTAGATAATTGGGTTCAGAGACGCGTGATTTCATTCATTTTGTTGTGGCTATGGTATAGTGTCACGATTCCATCAGATTGGTTAAAAACTAATGGAAAAGACTTGAGAAAGGAGTGTACAGACATTAGCTCAAGTGTGATGATGAGTGCTTTGTTTTTGTTTTTAAGTTTAGTAATGAGTACGATTGAATTTTTAGCAAAAGATATTGTAAGATCGATGGAGATGCGATCAATGATAAGCGAAGATCCATGAATTCATAAAAATCTTCAAGGTACAAGCTAATGTTGATAGATAAGGGGATTGTGTTATACGGTTGAATTTATAATTCAGATTTTTCATTGTAAGTCTACATTCGCGGTGATATAATTTTTCAAGGTATGAATTTGCAAGGTGAGAAATGATCAATTGTATCAGGTATTGAGCATTTGAAAGGACTTACACCTGGATTGAGTCATAAAGTTTATTACTATTGATTGTTAAGTAACCAAGAAAGGTTTTCATTTAAAAGTGTTGGTTTAGAGTAAGGTAAATGGTCGGAGTGTTATGATGGTTGTTAGTATTGAGAGTGTGGGCTTCAGTGGAATGATGTGAAGAGTATGTGGAGTCAACTGAATGGAAATGGCTGGTATCGACTCTTCGGAGGAAAACCTTTAGTGTTATTCAATATTTATTCCGTAAATTCTTATGTGACCATCTATTTCATTTTGTACATGGTTGTTAGTTTGATTCACTAGCTATGCTCACGTGTGTTTTTACTTTTGTGGGTGGATCTCTAGCGGTGGATCAGGTGTACCGATCCTGCGATGTTCTCTTGGTTGAGTGGGATGATTGGGAAGACTTAGTTATTTCAGATGACATATTTGGTGTTGTCTTGGAGTTGTTAAAGTATTTCAGTGGTTCTACATGTACTACCTTGCTTATGAGAATTGATAGAAGAGCTACCATGCGTATTTATGGTTGTCCGACAATCTTAATATTCATCTAGTCGTCAAGGTCATGTATCGATTATGTGTGGTTAAATGTGGGGATCATTGGGTCCAATTCTACTGTTCTTAAGGGTAATCACAATCATAATTACTAATCTAGCATTTCGATAGTGTTGTTAGAGGATTTGTATGCTTGGACATATCCCTCGATGAGTATCTGATGTCTAAAGATCAATTTTTTATAACTTAAGCTCATGGAAATTTATGTTGTGAGATGGAGATGTTGATAAGAACTATGACTGTTTGGGTATTATGAGTGTGTGTTGGTTGGTTCAGGTTCACCTCTAATTGTAGCGAGTATTGATTTAGGATTTTATCATGGTTATGTGAGGAAGGATTCGTCTTGATGATTGTGTCAAGGTCCTTGATAACATGTTGTAGACGTGTGTACAATCAACTTTGGTGGTTATTGGGAATAGCTTTTGTTGTTAGTTAAGTTTACATACAATAATATTTATCACCCGAGTATTGAGATGACTTCATTTGAGGCATTGTATGGGAGGATGTGTAGGTATTCAATTGGTTGGTTTGAGGCTGGAGATGTGAAACCTTTGGGGGTTGATTTGGTGAAAGATGCTTAGGATAAGGTGAGAAGCATCCAATCTAAGCTTCTAGAGAGTCCAGAGTCGACATAAAAAGTATACAGACCGTAAGGTAAGGGACATGACGTTTCAGGCTGGTGAGCAAGTTCTTCTAAAAGTGTCACCCATAAAGGGGGTGATGAGATTCGGCAAGAAGGACAAACTTAGTCCGTGATATATCGGGCCATTTGAAATTCTTGACTGTGTAGGGCCAGTGGCTTCTAGGTTGGATTTATTGCCTAGCCTATCTGGAGTCCATCCAGTGTTTCATGTGTACATGTTGAAGAAGTATCATGGGGACGGGGATTACATCATAAAATCGGACTCAGTTTTGTTAGACAAAGACCTTCAGTATGAGGAAGAACCGGTTGCAATTCTTGATCGTGATGTCTGAAAGCTGAGTACCAAGGAGATAAATTCCGTGAAAGTTCAATGGAAGCATCGTCCGGTTGAGGAAGCTACTTGGGAAACCGAGAAGGACATGCGAGACAAGTATCTAGTTGTTCGACGATTCAGGTACTACTCTACTCTTACCTTAGCCAGTTTTTCCTAGTTTGTCACTCGGGGACAAGTGATGGGTAAATTGGTATCTATTGTAACGACCTATTCCCGTCGTTATGGAAAATCCAATGGGGAAAGAATTTGGGCCAGAAAACTTTGAGTAGTGACTTGGAAATTTCTAGCCTATGCCAGACTTGGACGAAATCTGAGTCAGGTGAGGCCTAGGGAAATCTGGTAATGAATGGGGGATTTAATTATGAATTTGATCACATGAGTGGATAACCAAGACATTAAGGATCTCGTACGGCTTTACGGAATCGAATTCGGGTGAGTAAAACTCCCGAAACTGATCTTAGAGTGAAGGGGTAGTTTTAGAACGTCAAGGTTTGAAGGTGTGTTGCGAAATGAGAGCTTGGAACTCAAATTCTGAGTTTCTGTCTCCGTGCAAGCCGCCGGTGCGGGATTGATCCTGCCAGGGCGGGGCCGCTGTGGAGGGTTGGGGTCCACTGTGGCGGGCTAGTCGCGACTTAAATCAGGGAAAAACCCCAAAAGCATTATTTTCTGCAAAACTTCATTCTTGAGAGTTAAGGGACGATCCAGGGCAATTTCTTGATAGTTTTCCACGATTTCTAGCACTAAATGTAAGATAATTACTCCCCTAATCCGTATTTCGATTCGTAGAACCTAGAATCTTGGGTAATTATCCTTGGGGAAGGGTTTTGGCCTGAAGTTAATGGTGAGAAAAGCCCTAGTTGAGTATTGGGATCTTGGGTTTGACCTAGGATTAATAGTTTGATTATTATCCGGGTAAATTAGGCCTTGTTTATTGATCCTTGCCTTACTTAACCATCTTAGACCAAGAACAAGCTGAAAGAATCCGGAAAGGGAAGGCTCAAGTGTCTTAGGAGGATTCAAGCTTGGTTTCGAGGTAGGTGATAGTTCGATTTCCTGTTTGTGTGATACATGCTTGTTAATTGCTTCATTGTATGCATGTGTGTATGTGAATAGGGAAACGTGAATTGAACCTAATGAAATGATTATGTGTGCACGATTACATGCCATGAACCTGTTACTTGACTGTGTGATTATAGGTACTGTTCATTATGGGTGTAATTGTGATTATGGTTATGCTGACTGGACCGGGTGTCACGTTTCGATACATATATTAGATCGGGTGTCACGTTTCGACACATATATTAGATCAGATGTCAAGTTCCGACACATATATTTGATCGGGTGTCACGTTCCGACACATGTATATTAGATCAGGTGTCACATTCTGACACACTAACAGTTTGGGTGTGGGTTCCATGAGAGGACCACTTGTGATTATTACATTTATATTTATCTGTCATTGATATTGGGAAATGGTATGTTGCTCCTAAAATGGTAACTGAATTGTGCGTTTTGTGTATGTGTGTTTACTGTGTTGTAATTACATGCTTATGTTCCGCTTACTGGAGTAGTCGCGTGATCCTACCAGTACACTATGGTTTGTGTACTGATACTGCAGTTGCTCGTTCTTTGTTAAGTACAGGGCATCTTCAGGCGGCTACTGATAGACCTCAGCTAGGGGATCATTGATCGAGACCGGATTCGAGGGTGAGCCAGTTCTTTCAGGCTGCCATGGATCCTCTATTTTGTTTAGTCCATTCTTTTCGGACTCGGACTATTTCGTTAGACTTATTTGAAATGTTTAGTTTCGGGGTTGTACCCCTTTTCCTTAGACTTGTTGAATTATAGAGTTTTGGTACAATGACTTTCAGGTTCTAGGGGTTGAACTTTCGCAATAGTTTTCTTTAGCTGTTTATTTAAAACCTTTGGAGTTTATGGGAACTCCATTTTTACTAGTCATTTAAATCTGCTTCAGTATCTTAAATGCTTTAGTTCTTTAAGTTGCTTAGTATGGTTGCAGTAGTGGTTCTCCCACCGAAGGATTAGTGTGGGTCCCAATCACGGTGGTCTGGGTCGTGACAAAAGTAAAATTGGTTTTATTAACGGGAAGATTGTGAAGCCGACTCAGCTGATCCAAGTTTTGCACATTGGGAGAGATGTGATGACATGGTGACCTCTTGGATTCTAAATTCATTTTCACCTAACTTAAGAGATGGACTCCAACATGTGAGCAATGCTAGGGAACTTTGGGAGGAGTTAGAAGATCGATATGATTAGACCAATGGTTGCAAATTGTACCAACTTCAAAAGGAAATAAATGATCTAGTGCAAGGAACTCTAGATATCACTGGATATTACACAAAAATAAAGAAGTTATGGGAGGAGATGAACACAATCGACATTACTTCTCAATGCACTTGTGTGTGTACCTGTGGTGGAAAAACAAGGATGCACAAGGCTGAACAAGATAGGAGGCTCATACACTTCCTAATGGGATTGAATGAGATGTACACTACTGTGAGGGGAAATATCCTGATGATGACATTTTTTCCTAGTATGGCACAAGCTTTTGCTATCCTATCCCAAGAGGAGAGGCAACGAGAAGTGAGGCCCCATAACCAGGTTGCTTTGGAGTTCACATCCCTTAGTGCATCTGCATCACCCCACACCAGTAGAGATTTCAAGACAAACTACAGTTCATACAGAGGAGGTCCAAATAACTCTGGAAATTCCAACAACAATTACTTGAGAGGTAGTTCTAGTACTGGTAATTCCTATGCACAAAACAAATCACACTTGTTTTATGACTATTGTAAAAGATCAGATGTTATAAACTCCATGTCTATCCATCCAACTCCAAATTTCTCAAAGGAAAGGGTTCAACCTCTGCAACAAATGCTTACACATCTGAAGAAAGAAACAGTTAGGGTGGTGAGGAAAATCTTGAGCTGAGGAGACAAATGTCACTGAATCTATCTAAAGGTCAGTATGAGCAGCTGCTCAACCTCTTGGGCACCCTGCAGGCTGGAAACAAAGAAAATGACAATTCAGGCATGTCAAGTGGAGCTGTGAACTTGGCAGGTATACTTGCTTATTATTCTTCAATGACTGAGATAAGTAACTTGTCATGTAATTGTGCTAAATTGACGGTTGGATCTTAGATCATAGAGTCAGGAGCATCACACCATAGGACCTATGATAAAACTGTCCTAAAAACACTAGACCACTACCATATCCTTTTATAATCACCTTACCAAATGGATACAAGGTTAAAGTAAATGAAATTGGAGATGTCTGTTTGAATCCAGTCTTGACTTTACATAAAGTGTTACTTGTACCTAGTTTCAAATTCAATTTAATATCTATCCATTGTTTAGCATTACAACTCAAAGGAACAGTCAACAGTTGGTAA
>JAJONR010004784.1:0-10704 GCA_029582245.1 Solanum etuberosum | reverse complement strand
GTGCTGATGGGATTATTTGTCGCTGTGTTCCCGAGGTTGAGATGATGAGTATACTAGAGGCGTGTCATTCCTCCCCTATTGGTGGGCACCATAGCGGTATCCGGACTGCGCATAAAATTTTGTAGTGTGAGTATTACTGGCCTACTATCCACTAAGATGCTCATGACTTCACCAAGTCTTGCAATCGTTATCAAAGAGAAGGATGAATTTCAAGGAAGCAAGAACTACCAATGAACCCGATACTAGCGATTGAGTTATTTGATGTTTGGGGTCTTGACTTCATGGGTCCGTTTGTGAGTTCGAATGGGATGAAGTATATTCTTTTAGCGGTTGACTATGTGTCTAAATGGATGGAGGCAGTAGCGCTTTTAAACAATGAAGGAAAGAGTGTCATCATATTTCTGAAAAAGAATATTTTCTCCAGATTTGGTACACCAAGGGCAATTATCAGCGATGGAGGTTCTCACTTCGTAATAAATTGTTCATGGCGTTACTTGAGAAATATGGTATTCGACAGTGTAGCAACTCCATATCATCCGCAGTCTAGTGGGCAAGTCGAAGTATCGAATAGAGAGATAAAGCAAATCCTTTCAAAGACTGTGAATGCAAACAAAACTGATTGGTCAAGAAGACTTGATGATGCTCTATGGGCCTACCGCATTGCATTCAAGACTCCCATAGGTATGTCCCTTTACCAACTTGTATCTAGGAAGACTTGTCATTTGCATGTAGAATTGGAGCACAAAGCAATGCGGGTGCTCAAGAAGCTGAATTTGGATTGGGGCGCCACATCAAGTCAAAGATTGAATGAGCTCGATGAGTTTCACCTAAAAGCATATGAAAGTTCAGCCATGTACAAGGAGAAGATGAAGAAGTACCATGATCAAAAGATCGAAAAACGTGAGTTCGTTCCCGGTGATTTGGTACTCTTGTTCAATTCAAGGTTGCGATTGTTCCCTGGCAAGATCAAACCCAAGTGGACTGGGCCATTCAAAGTGATACAAGTTTTTCCACATGGAGCGGTTGAACTTGAAAACAATGAAGGAACACAATTTAAGGTGAATGGTCAACGGATAAAAATCTACTTGGAGAAGTCTGAAGAAGTCAATGAAGTGATAGAGAAATGGGGTCTTGATGAAGTCTGAGTAATCAAGGTGTCTGCGTCGTGCCGCGACGTTAAATCAACCGCTACTTGGGAGGCAACCCAAGATGTAATATCTAGCCAATTTTAGGAATGTTTAGTGATATTTTTTGTTTATTATTTTTAGCATAGTTTATGGAAGTTTAGTTTATAGTCTTACTGATTGGCTAGACTAGGATAAAATAGGGTCTGTGTCTAAAAAGAGTCAAGAAAATGTAACAAGAAAGTCCTAATGTTTGCTATGTGTGGAGGAAATCAAAGAAAAAATCATCAAAATATGTGCTGATGTAGTGATCTACAGTTCCGATAGATGGTCCGTCGTTTGATCGACGAACCGTAGATGACATCCGTAGATCCTAGGTATGTTTTCAAAATTTACTAAGTGTCAGGGAGAGCCACGGAACCCATCGACGGACCGTCGAATGACTCACGGACCATCGACAGGGTTTCGTGGGTCCAAGTTAGGGTAAACAGTCAACCCGACCCACGACCGAAATTAATAAAAGACCTTTCATTTTAAACATCCCCCATTTCCCTTTTTCTCCCCAAACGGTTACAACTCTCTAAATAACCAACTTTACACTTTCCCCAACCCTTCAATCCCTTCCAAACCACCTATAAATCCCCTCCATTATCAATTCTCCCCAAATTCACTCCCTATTTCTCCCAAAATCTCATTTCCATCAAAATCATAGGTTGTGGTTCTGGTGTCAAGCATTTGGGTCTTATAAAAGAATCACTACTAACACATTCGCCAACTTCGCATTACTTGTAAGGTAACAATTTCAAGAACTTTGAACTTTTAACTGTTTAAATTGAAATCACAAAGTTGTAATTGACCTTGGGTATGAATTACATGTTTAAATCCAGAAAACTAGTACTAAAATTACCCTTGGGATAATGGTGTTGTGAGTGTGTTGATTAATTGGACTGAATAATGTGAATATAAGTCTAGTTGGCTTCCTGACTTAAGGTTTTCAAATTAATTCTCTTTGAAAGTATGAATTGCATGATTGGAACCCTAAGAATGATAGAATACCATTTTAATATGTTGAAATGCATATTCTAGATGTAGTGTAGAAGTTGTAGTTCATAGTTGGCATGTATTTGTAGCTAAGTAAATCATAGAGGCATCAGTCCTGGTAGAAGACCACGATCCACGGACCGTGGGGCAAGCCTACGGACCGTAGGTCTAGTTCTGTTGATCCAGTTCACACTTCAGTAGTCCAGGTTGTGAACCATGAAAAAAAATTGGATTCTTGATCTACGGAGGGGACTGACGGCCCGTCGTTCACTCGATGGTCCGTAGGTACCCACTGTGGGTCTCAAAAACAGCAACTATCCCAAAAAAAATTATTTTGATTGTTAGTTTAATTTTTGTTTTAAAATTTTTCTTGTTTTCATTTTGATTTCTTTGAACACTAACTAGTCTCCCACAGGTCAAATGGCACAAAAGAAAGCACCCGTCTACCAGCGAAGAGGGAAGTCCAAGTCTGTGGCACCCTCACTCCAACTGATAGATGAGTCTAGAGGTGAGGAGTACGCACCGAAGCATACTAGAGGCTCCCCCACTGGCCCCGTATCCACGAGGCACCAAAATAGGCAGGTGGTAGTATCCGATGGGGAGAGATCATCCATCCACGAAGTTTCCCCCTAGTCTGAAGAGGGGGCCCAACTTTCGAATGAGTTGCAACCTGAATCCAATTTCAGTGGCACACCAGCCTCAGCCTCTGATGCCACTGGCTCTGGCGAGGTTCATGACCCCCTGGCATACCAATGCATCATGTCCTTTTATGTACAAAGCCAAACAGGTGGTGTGTCCAGGGCCAGTTCCAGATATATTATGATGGGCAATACCGCAATGAAAATTAAAATATTTCCCGAATTATTAATGAGGAGCGCCGAGTTCTTACTAGGAGTCTCCACACTATGCCTACTATTGATGAAATGTTCAAGAAGCACAAATGTGACTAGATGGCAAAGAGTCCAGGAAAGTACAGTGAGGAGATGGTCCGGGAGTTCTATGCCTCCTACGTAGCCACCGTGCGAAACACTATGCCACCACGAGCTAAGCCGTTAGCTCAGCCTCCTCTACATTCCACATTAGTGCGGGGGTTCTCCATTGACATTTCCGAGACTACCATCCGCCATTTTATTTACGGCCCATCCCACACTCTACTGATTAATACAGCGGAGAATGACTATAGGATGGGGGTGCTTTAGAGCAGGGATTTCCAGAAAGACACCGAGCAGCGAGAGTCTTTAATGAGATGGATGGCCCGTCAAATTGCTGACGATGGAGAGGGAACCGAATGTATGTGTGACATGACATTACCGATCATAAAGGTAACACTGAGCTTCACAGCAAAATTCTTCTGGTCTATCGTACGAACTAGGTTGTCTCCTACACAGGCAGACAACATGATCACTTAAGATAGAGCTGTGATGCTAGCAGCTATTATGGCAGGGCTGGAGATTGACTTCTCTCGTATTTTGATTGCTGAGATACATGAGAGGGTGTTTCGAATGACGACTACCATGCCTTTTCCCTGCCTCATTTTCCAGCTATGTAGAGAGGCTACAGTGTTTGTTTGGCATTGTGAAAGATTGACCGAGGTGAAGAATACTATTGATGTCGGCCTCATTAGAGATGAGGCTAACCCTGCAGCCCCGAGGAAGGGAATACAGATTGACCTGCCTCCCATGGGTGCTGATACTACTATTGATGGCGAGCAGGCCGATGATGAGACTATTCCTACCGCCACTACTGAGCCCGATGTGCAGGCCCCTCCCTCCACTTCATCTGGACATACTCCAAGCACACCTTGTGCTCCGACCCCGTATGGATTTTCTTTGCTACCACTGGCTTGAGTCCAGAAGCTTGAGACTCAGATGGTGACTCTTTTACAGCATATGCGACCATGGATGAAGACGTCTGTAGAGGAGTCAGAGGCACGGATGGAGGCAACTGTTGAGAGGAATATTTAGGAGGTACATCGGCAGATAGATTCTTTCGAGCTCAGGGTATTGGAGAGGCCCCAGCTTGGGTCTACTGTTGATCTCACCACTTTTTAGACGGAGTTGTCCTGACTCCGAGCAGATGTTGATGCTCTTGTTGTATTTGTTGCGGATGCCCCTGAGACCGCACCCAAGGCTAAGGTAGATGATTTGGTGTTGAGTGCACTTTTTGGCGATGAGATGCCGACACTTGAACCTCCTCATGTGGCTGGAAAGCGCACCCGCTCTTCTGAGCACACTAGTAACACTAATGAGGCCAGACGGGCCAAGAGGAGAGAACAGCATCAGTTAGAGGCAGCACAACGACAATAGCTTTTTGAGGAGGACTTGAGGCAGCGGAGAGCATTTGAGATGGTTGGAGGTGCATCTTCTTCAAGGAGCACTACTGATGGTGTTCCCACTATTGTTGAGGGCGTTACTGAGGGCATCACTCATGATGATCCAGCGAGTTCCAGGAAACTCGACCCACCCGCTTCTTGATGGGTCTTCGGTGCTTATGCGCCACATGTTTGCTTCACCCTTTGTCTTACTATTTTGTGCATTGAGGTAAATTGCACCATATTTTTGTGGGGGTGGGGTAAATGGAGTGTGAGTGTAGGGTGAAGTCTGAGTAACCCAACTCACAACCCTCCCTTGCGATTTTCTTGCCTCTGTTCTTTTTCCCCAAGGGACTATTTTACATTTCTGATGAATCGGCATGTGTAGGATTGTATAAGTGTAGAAGTAGACTACATGAATGAAAGCATAATGGCATAAGAGCATGAAAATTGATACTGTTCCAAAATTTTAAATTATGCTATATCTTGAGGCTTAATGAGTTGAATGTGTTGGATCTTCATATGACATGATAGGAACCGATATGATAGCATGACTTAAGCTAGAACTTGAACCAGATGCATTAATGATTCAATAATGAAACAATGTGCCAAGTGTGTGCGAGGTTGTTTTGTATATTCATATAGTGTGTGCCAATCTAGAACTTGCCACGTTAGTCCTGGTAAGATGATCTAGGCTGGAAGCTGGGAAATGATCATAGGCCTTTGTTGATAATAAGTCCACTTAAGCCTGAAAGAAACCAACCAAAACAAATAAATACTCCCTTTGATCCAAATGTTTGAACCTAATGAATACCATTTCTTTCGATATACCTAACTCACCTTCCCTAAAAGCTGTTTTGGCCTTGGTCCCTCCTTGGATATTGTGCACCTTAACTTAGGCCAAAAGCCTAAGTTGAGGGTGGCTAATTCTGAAGTTACCTTAATCTTAGCCCTGGTCCTACCTAGGACATTGTGCAACTCAACTCATGCAAAATACATAAGTTGAGGGTGGCTGTGAAGAAGGAAAACTGCAACAAAAGGGTATGAAAAGAGTTGTTTGTAGAAGAAGAAAAAGATGAAAGGATAGTAAAAGGTGTGACTAAATCCAAAAGAAACAAAAGAGTGAGAATGCTTGAATAAAAGATGAAAAGAAGAATGAAACAAGCAAGAATGATAAGTTAAAGTCACATCCGCGCTGAAATAAGTCAAGGAAAAGAGCAGAAAACAAAACGATGTCAAGAAAATTTTGGTTGTGAAAAAAGGTAAAAGGCCAATGTAATGTCAAGGAGGGCAGAAAAGTCACTAAAATATCCAAATGTACCATACCCAACCCTGAGCCTATGTTACAAGCTAAGAAAGCCCTATAGTGATCCTGGTTAACTAGTCTGGAAAGTCAAAGCAGAGAAAATAAGGGCAAGCCTATGGTATTGACCACTAACTATATCTGAATTCACTTCTGAGCGTGAGTTACTGAATCCTTAGCTAGAACATACAATTTTGTGTAAGGAAAATGATTTCTTTGTGGTAAGGGCACTAGTTACATTGTTGGAAATTTGGTATCTTGGTGATTGTTGTCTGTGCATGTGATGATATCTATTGGTCTGTCTGTGTCATGTTTTGATCCGCATGAATTAGCTTATTGAGTCTAAATAAAAGATGTGCACTGTGTGAAAGAGTTGATTGAGAAAGCCAAGTGATTGCTTGAGTTTGTGTGTTTGCTTCTGCATAAGCGTCTTCTAGAGTTTATTGTGTCGCTTGAGGAAAAACAACGATTTTAATTTAAGGGTTTTGATGTACTGTGAGTTTACTGTATTTTTGATACATTATACTTGAATTTTGTGTGCGTCTTAGGCATTTTTGTTATTAGATATGATGGTGTTTGGTCTAATTTTACAGGAAATTATTTGAAGCAGTTGAAGTTGAATGTAGTTGAACTAGCAGGAATTTGGCAACCTACGAGCTCACTCACGAGCCGTAGGTGAGAGTCGTGGGTCAATTCTGACCAAAGTGTGGAACCACAGATGCAAATGACGGATCGTAGTCTGATTGATGGATCGTGCATGCTGATCATCGATTTAATCAGAGAAGAGAAGTTCCAGTACTTGAACAACGGAGAGACAGGACGGATCGTGCATAGATCTACGGACCGTAGGTGATGACCGTCGATTGAGGATTAAGAATTTTGGCCAACTGCTGAACCACGGAGGAGACTCACGAACCGTTGGCTGATCCACGGTCCGTCGTTTGCTGCCGTCCATCGAAACTGCTCAGACCGGATTTTCCTATATTTTCTTTTCCTACTTGGTTTAGGATTTAGTTTCTATATATATAAGTTGTATTTTTTCATTTTTGGGTTGTTAGACTTTTTGGGATACTTTGCTTTTACTTTGAGGATTATTTTGCAAACATTGTCGATAATTAATTCTCAAAGCTTGGTTTATGATATTTACGTTTGATTTTCAATTCAATGTTTCGTTATTCATCTATTCAAATTGTAAGTTCATGATTTATCTTATTAACCCTAACATGAATTGTGAATTATCAAGCATGAGTAGCTAAATCCACAACTAGGGTTGTGGGAACCATGAGTAATTAACAATGTATGACTAATAATTAAGTAATTCTAAAATAGTGTTGATGCATGTATTGTTAATCCTTTCGTTTAGTATGTTTTCTAGCGGTGAGCAATTGTCACTCCCCGAGGCTACCCCCTGGACGTGGACACGGGACCTAGGATCACGAGTGACCCCAACCTCACCCTACTGGCATAACATAAGCATACTAAATAAACTGAATTAGGAAAGTACTGTGCAGAAGTTAAAACATGAAATGATGGGGAATACCCATAAACTATCTAAATATAGAAAATATGAGAGTTTAACAACATCTGAAAAGTCAAACTCAAACGCTAAAGCTGAATCTAACTATGTCTGAAATAAGCCTCTAACTGATTAGAAGTGCTGGGACATGCCCCAGCTAAATCTAGCAAAACTGAAACTAAAGACTAAAATCGAAAGGAAACATGTTTGTCGTCCTCGGAGAATGAGGATTCACCACTGATACTGCTGAGCTGAAAATCGAGAACCGATCTATGCGTGATCTGGAAGCTGAGAACCTGGACCTACATCACGAGAAGATGTAGCGCAGAGTATGCGTCAGTACTTGTAAAGTACTGAGCATGCAGGATAGAGTAAAGCTGAATAATAACATAACTGAACAAAGCATTTAACTGGGAAATGATATGATATAAGCATGGTACTATACTAAGAATACTGAACATGAACTAACTAAATAAAATGACCAAGTTTATAACATGCTGAGACTGAAATCTGACTGTAACTGATAACACGGTCAATGCAATAGAATATGACTGTGAGGGAGCTACTAATAACCGATATAAAACCACATGAGCTAAATGTGGAGTCCGATGTATACTCCCCATCGAGAGGACCCAATATACCCTGCCAGAGGTATAGAGGCATGACTGGCGTGATCACTAAAATGATGCCTACAGAGGGGACTTACATCCTACGGGGCACGTAGTTCTGGGATTATTCAGGTACACTGAACCCTAGTCTAACTCGGTGTTAAGTCTACTCCCAACTGATTATGTAAATAACACATTATGACTGAATTTCTATAATACTAGATAGCTCAAAATACTGACATGCAAAATCTGAGAATGTAACAATTATATACTGATAATGAAACATTCAAAAATTGGGGCATGTATATCTGTTTATCTGACCTAGCTAGTGTAATTCATGCACTAAATGAATCTACACAACTAGGGTTTTGAGTTTCATGCAAAGAACTAAGCAACGATGTCACGAAAACATGATAATCTAATTAAGAACACTATAACAACTAAATCACAACATTTATCTAAAGTTCTAGAAACCCTAGGTCTAACCAATATATAGGGAATCAAGAATCTGACTGAATTCTAGGGACCTAGTGGAAGAAAGGAATCCACTAGTGAAATCCCACATACCTGGTGATGAATTCCACGGAGAAATCTTTCAATTTCAGGGCTGGAACTGATGGAAACTCGCTGCGTTCTTGGACTAGGGCTTGGTCGACTCTTTCTCCTTCTGCGTTCTAAGTTTTCTAATTTTTTGGAGAATGATTGATTAGGGTAAGTTCTAATTTAGTTTCTAGGCTGCAACTTACCAAAACTACATAGTTTAGGGGTTAAACGACGTAATTTAGGGGTCCAACGCATAGGAAAAAGACCAAACGAGCCCTGACTTAAAATATGTCGGGGTCACCGACCGTGGATGGACCGATGGTCCATTCTCGTCAACCGTCTATCGATACTGGGAGGGGGTTCTGGGGGTCTTGATCCACGGGTCGTAGCCTCACCTACGTTCTGTAGGTCCGGCCGTGGGTTGACCCTTAGAACCATTTTCTGGACTTTCCTGATAGGGGTTGCAGGTGGTCAACCAAGGACCACCACCTACGGTCCGTGGGCGGTGCCCGTCGGTGGCACCTGCAACTTCTGATTCCTGCAATCTGGTCTGTCTAGGATACGGGGTGTTACATTATCTCCCCCTTGGGAACATTCGTCCTTGAATGAAGACTACACTAGCTGAAAATGGAGGGAAAGAGCTGCAAACCCTACCACTAAGTACTGAAAACTGATTTCTGACTGAATTAAGTTCCAAGAACAAGAAAATACGCTGAAAATGCAAGTACAAACTGAAGGAACATGATGCTAAGACTGAATCTGCGCATAAATGACTGAAAAAATGGAGAGGAACTATTACCTCAAATGGAATCGGAAGGAAAGATGTGAGGATACTTGGCCTTCATGGTTGCTTTTGCTTCCCAAGTAGCTCCCTCTACATACTGACTCCTCCACAAAACCTTAACTGAAGCGACTTCTTTGTTTCTCAACCTTCTAACCTGACGATCAAGAATCTCCACTGGCGCATCCTCATAAGTGAGACTATCTTTCACAGCCACACTCTCTAAAGGTACTATGGATGATGGATCACGCACACACTTCTTCAACAACGAAACGTGAAAGACCGAATGCACTGCTGCTAGTTCTGCTGGCAACTCTAACTCCTAAGCCACTTTACCAACCCTTTTCAAGATCTTTTAAGGGCCTACATATCTGGGACTGAGCTTCCCTTTCTTGCCAAATCTCATCATCCCCTTCATAGGTGACACTTTCAGGAAGATCCAATCATCAACTTGGAACTCTAATTCCCTTCTCCTTACATCTGCATAGGACTTCTGGCGACTCTGGGTTGTCTTAAGTCTATCTCTAATAAGTTGCACTTTATCCATAGCATCATGAACTGAATCTGGCCCTATCAAGGCTGCTTCACCAACTTCAAACCAACCAACTGGAGATCTACATCTACGCCCACACAATGCCTCATAAGGGGCCATCTGAATGCTGGAATGGTAGCTATTATTGTAGGCAAACTCTATAAAAGGAAGGTGATCATCCCAACTACCCTTGAAATCGATCACACAAGCTCTCAACTTGTCCTCTAAGGTCTGAATGGTACGCGCTGCCTGACCATCCGTCTGTGGATGAAACGTTGTGCTAAGATTAACCTGAGTACCAAGACCTTTCCAAAATGACTTCCAGAAATGAGAGGTAAATTGAGGACCTCTATCTGAGATGATAGACAAAGGAACCACATGCAACCTGACTATCTCATTAATGTAAAGCTTGGCGTAGTCCTCCGCCGAGTCTGTAGTCTTAAAAGCCAAAAAGCGTGCAGACTTAGTAACTCTGTCTACTATCACCCAAATGGAGTCATGCTGTCTGTGAGTACGAAGTAAACCTGTAATAAAGTCCATGTTGATCACTTCCCACTTCCAAGTTGGAATGTTAATCTCTTGAGTCATACCCCCTGGTTTCTGATGTTCTACCTTCACTTGCTGACAATTGGGGAACTTAGCCATAAAATCTGCTATATCCCTCTTCATGCCATTCCACCAAAAGACTTCCCGCAGATCATGGTACATCTCAGTGGCACCTGGATGAATAGAATACCTGGAATTATGGTCTTCTGCAAGAATCTGCTGTCTCAACTCACCCACCTTAGGAACACATAATCGACCCTGATAGCGAAGCACACCATCTCCCCCTTGGGAGAATACCTCAACTCTCTGCTGATGAACTACACCCTTTAGTTGAAGCAATATCGGATCACTGTCTTGCTTTTCCTTAACCTCCGCTACCAATGAAGATTCTGACCCATT
>JAJONR010004783.1:0-41825 GCA_029582245.1 Solanum etuberosum | reverse complement strand
AAGAGCTAGATTCAAGGAGAAAAACAAAGTTGTGACTGACGGTTCGACATTGTCAATTAACTCAATCCATTATCATGATGCAGACAATGTTCAGGAACGAGGTTAAAACATTAAGGCTTGTTAATGAGTTAATAAAGCTTAAAGTTTTTAATAATTTACTGAGTTTGGCAGATTTGACCAAATAGTGTATCTACGAGATGACACAGTTAGAAATCACCTATGTGAGTGTGAAGTGTAAGCCGCTTCAAAGAGAATTTTTTGTCAAAAGCCTATTCTCTATACACTCATGAAATCAGGAGGTGTTCATGGCTGAACCGAACAGAACCGTGAGAACCATAAACGGTAAAGGGTTAATTGTGTGACATATGGTTGTCTAGGTATACACCAAAGCTCGACGGTTCAAATATATCGCATCTACCGATTGACCGAGTATATCCGACATATGTTCACTACGAAAAGTCCAATGGGAAACCTACTTATCCAGATGCAATTGATCCTTGCTTGTAAAGTACACACTCGTCCGTGCATTCCTTTATGTTATGAACATTCCCCATTAATGTGGGGGATTGTTGGGTATATCAAGAGTTAATGGGAAATGGAGGGAAGATGAAAAGAGGAATTGGAAAAGATTCTCTTATGCTTTAAGAAAAGGCATTTCTCCCTCATAGGTGGTAGAAAGAAAAATAGAAGTGTTTAAATAGAGAAACACTCTATTAGTTGTTAAAAGGGTTGGAAAGAGGGACCCCCCTCACGCCGTCGTCGTCGTCGCTCACTCGGTTTCGGCTTCGGCTTTGAAAAATGATCGATCGAGAGATTATTTTTGGACAAAGTTTGTTTAATTATTTACTTAATTAATTAAATAGCCAAAACATTTCAATTATTTAGTTAATTAACCGAAACGTTCCGACCCGACTCGGATCCGCATGACCCATTTTATTTAAAACACTTTCCCATTTTAATTTAAATTTCCCGCTGTTGGAGATGACTGTTTTGAAAGTTTGCAACTTTCAGGAATAGCCATGACCGTTTGAAAGGTTGCAAACTTTCATAAATGGTCGTGTGGTTTCTGAAAGGTTGCAACCTTTCGGAAACAGTTCCTCTTGCCTATAAATACCAGTGATTCTTCAGAATTTTCAACTTACGAAAATTTCTGATTTCTTCTTCTTCTTCTGTGCAAATTTTTCTTCGTGTACTTTACTGCCGTTGAGTGGTTCGCTGACACTAGCATTTTGGGTATCAATACACTGGTGATTGAGATCATTCTATCCTGGGAGGACATATTCCAAATCAAACCTCGGATACTAGAGGGGAATAATTTCCTTAAGGGGACACTTTGCATTCAGTGGGCTTGATCTTCTTTCCGTTTTGTTTTTTCCAGGTTCTGGTACGTTGTTTCAGATTTTAGTTTTGTGAATTAATTTTTGTTCTTCTGTTTTTCACTGGTTCAGTAAACTTTGGTAACTTCGTGTTTCTGCAAAGTTTGTTGTAATCAGTAGTACTGTTTTTAAACACAGATTGGGCAACATGTTCGTGATGCTAAATCACCAAAGGAAGCATGGGGCATACTTGCTGCACTTTTATCAAAGAAGAATGATGCAAGGTTGCAACTCTTGGAGAACGAGTTGTTATCGTCTAATCAACGTGATTGAACGATTGCCCAATACTTCCATAGAGTCAAAAAAATATGCCGTGAAATTTCAGATTTGGATCCTACAACGCCAATTGGAAAAACCAGGGTAAAGCGAATTATTATTCATGGTTTGAGACCGGAATTCAGAGGATTTGTTACTGCTGTACAGGGATGGCCAACACAACCATCACTTGTTGAATTTGAAAATCTGCTAGCTGGTCAAGAAGTCATGGCAAAGCAAATGGCAGAACTCTCGATGAAGAATGAGGAAGAAGCCCTCTACACCAAAAAAAGTAGGAACATCAAGCATCAAGCTGCTGGTGGGTCTAAGAAGAAAAGTTTTCAGAGAGATGAAAATTTTCGCTCAAGGGGAGTTTCGAAAAATCAAAAGAAGGATAAAAGATTCGAAGGGAAATGTTACAATTGTGGGAAGAAGGGTCATATGGAAAAGGATTGTTGGTTCAAGAAACAGCCCATGGAAAGTAACGCTGCTACCTCAAATCCAAACGAGAATAGTGAAGATGTTTGGGATGCTGAAGCCTTTTTTTCTATTGAAGAGGAGGATTTAGCACTTACAACGAAAATATCTAAATCAATTGATCATGAGAATGACTGGATCGTTGATTCGAGTTGTGCAAATCATATGACAGGTGATAAGCAAAAGTTGCATAATCCGTCAGTGTACAAGGGTAGTCGGGTTGTGGTGACAGCCAACGATTCAAGATTACCGATATCTCATATTGGTAAGACGACAATTTCTCTTCAACATGGGGCCAACCAGATGTCACTTCAAAATCTCTATCATGTTTCCGCTATGAAGAAAAACATGCTTTCAGTGTCACAATTAACAATATGTGGAAACTACATTCTATTTGGTCCTGATGATGTGAGGATATATCAGGATCTCAAGAACCTAGAAAATCCAATTATGAAAGGGAGGAGATTAGAATCAGAGTATGTGATGTCTGCAGAGTCTCCATACATAGAGAAGACAAAAAATAATGAGACTGCAGATTTGTGGCACATGAGATTGGCTCACGCAAGTTATTCCAAGCTAACTGCGATGATGAAGAAGTCAATGATCAAGGGTGTTCCCCAACTTGAAGTAAAAGCAGACGTTGTTTGTGCAGGATGTCAGTATGGTAAAGCTCACCAGTTGCCGTTTGAAGAATCCAAATTTAAAGCCGATGAACCACTACAATTAGTTCATTCAGATGTGTTTGGACCGGTAAAGTAATCATCAATTGGTGGAATGAAGTACATGGTGACCTTTATTGATGATTCCTCTAGGTATGTTTGGGTTTTCTTTATGAAAGAAAAATCAGATTCTTTTTCTAAGTTTAAAGAGTTTAGGGAAAGTGTTGAGGGAGAAGTCGGTAAGAAAATCCGTTGTTTAAGAACAGATAATGGAGGGGAATACAACTCCGTTGAGTTCTCTCAATACCTAAGGGAATGCGGAATTCACTATCAATATACTTGTGCCTACACGTCGCAGAAAAATGGCATTGCAGAGAGGAAGTATAGGCATTTAGCAGAAATATGTCACACTATGTTACATGCCAAGAATGTCCTAGGAAGATTTTGGGCAAAAGCAATGAGGACTACATCATATGTCATCAACAGACTTCCTCAACAAAGGTTAGGTTTTCTTTCACCTTTCGAGAAGTTGTGGAATATGAAAGCTAATGTCAGTTATTTGCGAGTATTTGGATGTGTATGCTATGTTTTTATACCTGATCAGTTACGTAGCAAATTGGACAAGAAAGCTGTTAAATGCATTTTTATAGGCTATGATAATCAAAGAAAAGGGTGGAAATGTAGTAACACTACAACTGGAAGGTGTTATACATCACGACATGTTGTATTTGATTAAACCTCTTCATGGTGGTCTGCGAAAAAGGAGATATTACTAGACCAAACTGATCTGAGAAATAAGTTGCAAATTACTTATATTCGATCAAGTGAAGACGCCAATGTTGAACAAGGCGCAACCAATAATTTTGGGCAATCAATTGTTCACCAGCCAACATGTAAAGGCAGTGAAACAAATGAAGGAGAAGTACCAGCTGGTGAAACAAATGAAGGAGAAGTACCAGTTGTTCCACAATTCGAGACGAGAAGGTCAGAGCGGATTCGGAGGCAAAACCCCAAATATGTCAATGCAGCAACAATAGAGGATGAGTCTGGAAAAGAACCTGAAAGCATTGAAGAAGCATCTCAAAACTTAGCGTGGACTAGAGCAATGGAGGAGGAGATCGTCGCACTAGAACAAAATCAAACCTGGGAACTTGTGCAAAAGCCAAAAGATGTGAAACCTATATCATGTACATGGGTTTATAAAATAAAACGTCGCACAAATGGGTTGGTGGACAGGCATAAAGCTCGTTTGGTAGCTTGGGGATTTACTCAAGAATATGGTTTGGATTATGATGAAACTTTCAATCCAGTGGCGAAGTTTACAACTGTGCGAGTCTTACTTGCACTTGCTGCTAGCAAAGATTGGAATTTGTGGCAGATCGATGTTAAAAATGCATTTTTACATGGGTAGCTGTATCGGGAGATTTACATGGCTCAGCCAATGGGTTTCCAAAATCAAGTGCACCTTGGATATGTTTGTAAGCTGTGTAAGGCGCTCTATGGATTAAAGCAATCGCCAAGGGCCTGGTACGGTAAAATTGCTGAATTTTTAACTCAAAGTGGTTATTTAATTACATCTGCATATTCAAGTTTGTTTGTCAAAGTCGATGGAGGGAAGCTAGCTATAGTGCTAGTATATGTCGATGATTTGATTGTAACTGGGAATAATGAAGAAGAAATCATTCAAACGAAGGAAAATTTGTCTGTCCGATTTCGTATGAAAGAACTTGGACAACTTAATCATTTTCTTGGTTTGGAGGTTGATCGAACTTGGGGAGGAATTTTTCTTCATCAGCGAAAGTATTCCAACGACTTGTTGACGAAATTTGGAATGTTGGAGTGCAAGCCAATTGGAACTCCAATTGAACCAAATGCCAAAATGTGTGCACACGAAGGAAAAGATTTAGAAGATGTGACAAAGTATTGACAATTGGTAGGTAGTCTGATTTATTTAACTCAGACTCGATCCGATATTTCTTTTGGAGTTGGTGTGATGAGTTGCTACATGCACAATCCAAAGAAGCACAATATGGAGGTTGCTCGACGAATGCTAAGATATGTGAAAACTACAATTGGTTATGGTCTTCTGTATAAAAGAAGTGAAGAATGCAAGTTGGTTGGTTACGGCGACTCTGACTATGCAGGAGATCATGATACTCATCATTCCACTACTGGATTTGTGTTTAAGCTTGGAGCTGGAGCAGTTTCTTGGTGCAACAAAAGGCAGCCAACGGTGTCGCTGTCAATAACAGAAGCTGAGTATCGGGCAGCAGCAATTGCATCTCAAGAAAGTAAATGGCTTATGCTGCTGATGAAGGATTTAAAGTAACCAGTTGGCTATGCAGTTCCCTTGTTCTGTGACAGTCAGTCAACAATCAGTTTAGCTGAAAATCCCATCTTTCATGCAAGGACTAAGCATATGGAAATACATTACCACTTAATCAGAGAAACAGTGTTACAAGGAGAGATCAACTTGGAGCATATTAAAACAGAACAACAAATTGCAGACTTGTTCACAAAAGGCTTATGTGTCAATAGGTTTGAAATTTTTCGTCAGATGCTAGGCATTGCTAAGACTAGAGTTGATGTCGAGATGAGGTGTTAAAGTCGTACAACATCAACATATTTTCTTTTATTTGACTAAGTCTTGCAGTAGCTATTTTCTAGCTGTTAGTTCTCACTTTGTTATTTAATTAGTTCCTGATATTTTCCTAGTTGTAATTAGTGCAGATCTCTTTTCCTAGAGTTTAGGGCAAGTAGTTTAGTGGTATTATGATTCCACAAATTCTGTAAGCCTATATTAGGCCACTGAAAGTATTAAATAATATATCAAGCAGCCTTTCTCTTCAAACTGGTTTTTAGTTTGTGTTTCTTCCTTTTTTTCCCTGTTATTTCTGTGTTGATTACTGAGCTTTCTTATCATGTTAAGTTCGACATCTGATACCAATGAAGGAATTTTAAGGGCAAAACAACAACAAGATGTTTACCTTATACCTTGCAGCGGAAGTCGTTGATTTTGCTACTTTGACAGGATTGCACTCAAGTCCCTCTTTGAATCACTAGGAAATAAAGTTTGATTCACAAACTAAATGTCCTTCTGTTGGGTGTCTTTTGATCTAAGAGTGATATTGTTTACTATATTTTGTTTCTGTTCTTTCTGTCTTCTCTTTTCACGTTTTCACGTTCACCCACAATGTGACTCCCACTAGGAGTCTTTAAAGGGGAGGACTGTTCTCCCTTATCCTTTTAAAAGGATTATCCAATTAATTAATTAATCAATTAATTAAATTAGATAGGGCAAAACAAATTGGGTCGGGTAGGTCCACATGGGAGACCCACGACCCAAAACTTACATCTCCCACTTCGCACATGGAGGACAAGACCCAAGCCAACACAACATCAATCAGATACACAATTCAAACGACAAATAGTTCGTGCAACCTATGAGCATGAAGAGCTTACCTTTAAGGTTTTACAAGCTCTACATAGGAATCCAATCACATGTGGAAAGAATTCACTACTATTTTAAGGACACTATTACTCACAATACCCCAGACGTCGTTCACTACTTCAGTAGTTACTTATTCAATCCCTCAATCTCTTAAAGAGATGAACTCGAGTTCATGTTTTAACTTTATACACACAATTACACTCGAGTGTAATAGTCGGCTTATGTATACAAGTTGAATTGTTTATATTAATCATCTTTCCTTTCTACTCGAATCTATTTGTTCCATATCAATTTCTTTCCTAGACATACACTACATTGTCAAATCACTCATGGCTATTAGTAACAGGATAAAGTAGCAACACCGATCAAAACTTCAAGAAACACTAAAAGGTCAAAGGGTAATTCATTGAAAAGTCATTTTAACCTTTCGGGGTCTCACACAATGAAGAAGCAGGGAACCATTCTTTAATTGACCCATTGATCGCTTGACACACGTGGTATGAAACACGTGCTACGATGTTTTCACCTTATATTTGTGTATGTATCTCATTCTTTTGATTATCCAACATCGTACAAACCTTGGTCTAAACAACTCCAGATGTTTAACTCTAGTTTCTCTCTTCAGTGATCCTTAAATGCATCTTCTTAGAGAAATTTTTGTTTGGTTCATAAAATAAGTCATAATATGGTGGTGAAACTCATCTCTTCACGTTTTCCGACGTAAGAGGCGATTGCTCATATGAGAGAGCCAATCTCGCGACTTATTCAACACACTTTATTTCTTACAAATTATCACATGCATATTATATTTGAATATTAATCCAATAGTATTATATAGAAGAGAATATTATAACAATGAAGTTATTTTACAATACTGGAATATCATCATATTCTACGCAAACCTAGAGCCTTAACATATTTTTCAAACAAGTCTAAAAGGATCAGCTATCATTTCACGTGTAGGAATGAATTGCAATATTATTTCTCCACTTTCCACTACATCTCTTACAAAGTTATACTTGATGGCAATGTGTTTGGTCTTGCTATGATATTTAGGATCCTTCGTATATGCGATAGCCGCTTGACTATCACAATATAGAATCATAGGATCCTTTGAATTCTTTGCAATACTCAAATGCTCAAAGAATCTCTTTGACCAAACAACTTCTTGTACTGCAGACATACAAGCCACAAATTCAGATTCCATGATTGAAAGAGTTGTATAAGTTTGCTTCTTACTTTTTCATGAATTAGCACCACCATTTAGTGAGAAAGCATAACCGGATGTTGATTTTCTATCATTCCGGTCACCATCCCAATCACCATCTGTATAACCTCTTATGAATAAATCAGATCCACTATAACATAGTGTATGATCTGCAGTTCCCTTCAGGAATCAGAATATTCTCTTTACAGCTTTCCAATGATATCTTTCAGGATTGGATTGATACCTGCTAACTAGACTCACGACATAACAAATGTCTGGGCGAGTACACATCATAGCATACATCAAACTCCCGACTGCACTAGAATAAGGAACTCGATACATGCTTTCCTTTTCTTTTTCAGTCTTTGGACACATTTAGAGTCTTAAAGTTTCACCCCTTGCTACAAGAGTATTCATGGATTTGCAACTATTCATTCGAAAATGTTCCAAAATTTTCTTTATATAAGTTTCTTGAGATAAACTCAAAAATTTCTTGGAACAATCTCTTTGGATCTTCACACCCAATATATAGTCTGCTTCTCCCATATCTTTCATATCAAATGATTTTGAAAGCCATAACTTGACAGTTTTCACAAACTCCAAATTATTTTCAGCTAATAAAATATCATCTACGTAAAGAGAAAAAATTACAAAATTTCCACTGTACTTTTTCACATAGATGAAATGATCTTCATCGATCATGGTGAAATCAAATGACATCATCTCCTTATGAAATCACAGATACCACTGCCTTGAAGATTGCTTTAGGCCATAAATTGATCTTTTCAATTTACATAGTTTCTTTTCTTGACCTTTAACAACGAAACCTACTGGTTGTTTCATGTAGATTTCCTCGTTTAATTCTCCATTGAGAAAAATGGTCTTCACATCCATTTGGTGTAATTCTAGTTCTAAACGTGTAACAATAGTTAAAAATAATCGTATTGATGTAAACTTCACATCTGGTGAAAAAGTTTCCTCATAGTCTATTCCAACTTCTTAAGTAAAACCTTTTGCTACCAATCGTGCTTTGTGTCTTTCTATTTACCCACCCGATTAACGTTTAACTTTAAGAATCCATTTATTCCCAATAGCTTTACGTTCCTTAGGAAGGTCAACTAGATCCCATACTTTGTTGGTTTTAATTGACTCTAATTCTTCTTTCATCGCTTTTAACCATTCATCCCATTTATGGCTCGATAAGGCCTCAGTTACAGATTTAGGTTCATCCAATTCTGTAGGTGATACCAACAAAACATGATCCTCAATCTCAATAGATCGTTTTGGTACACCTTTTCTTGTACTCTTACGTATTGGAAGTTCAGATTCCTCTATAGGATTTTGGGATTCATAACTCCCACTTGGACCAGGAATCATTTCTTGATCCATTGAATTATAAAGTATGTTTGACAATATTATCTGATCTTCTGAATTCAACATTTCGTATAGAGGCTCAACTTCATCTATTTCACCCTTTTTGGGAAAATCATTTTCCAAAAGTCTGAGATCTCGCGATACAATTTCAATAACACTTCCATACTCCAGTTCATCGATGAACACATACCCTTTGGAGTGTTCAGAGTACCTTATAAAGATACATTTCTTTTCTTTTGGACTTAGTTTACCAAACTCACCAATATGATATTCAATGTATGCGGCACAACCCCACAGTTTCCTTGAGATTCAAAGAGTGATCTGGAGCAATTCCTTTCGACAACAAAATCAACAACAAATATTTTTGCTGCAAGTTACAAGGTACACATCTTGTTGTTGTTTTGCCTTTAAAATTCCTTCATTGGTATAAGAGACACCGTTAATTATCTCATAATTCGCTACTTCCATGTACATTCACAGTATCGTTGATAAGAAATAAATTGTGACTATTTTTTCTTGAAAATCAGTGAATAGATAAAAAAAAATTGGAAGATGTTAAGTTTTTTTAGCACTATTTGAATGTGGATTAATTATATGGTAAATAGGATTTAAAATTCTATTTGATTCTGACTCAT
This sequence comes from Solanum etuberosum, assembly GCA_029582245.1. Taxonomy (NCBI): domain Eukaryota; kingdom Viridiplantae; phylum Streptophyta; class Magnoliopsida; order Solanales; family Solanaceae; genus Solanum; species Solanum etuberosum. Next base: position 32,391 of record JAJONR010004783.1, on the reverse strand, counting down.
ATTATAGATAGGATTCCTTGTCCTACAAAGAAAGAAATTCTGTAATTTCTTTTGAAAATTTTCTTCTGTTTGTAGCAATCTAAAAATTAGTTGTACAATAATTTTGGTTGAAACTTATTTTTTCATGATCTTCTCGTTTGTAGCTTTCAGAAAGTATATTATAATAAAAAAATGAATTTAAAACGAGTGAGATATGAATTTTTGAAAATTAATTGTTTTTTTTACTGTTTTTCAGAAAAAACTACTTCTGTTTGTAACGATCTGAAAATTAAGTGTACAGTTTTTTGGTTTGAAACATAATTTTTCATGATCTACTCGTTCATAGCTTTCTGAAAATATATAATAATAGAAAAACAGATTTAAAACGAGTGAGATATGAATTTTTTAAGTTGGGATGAAAAAAAAAACGTTTTTTGAAAAAAAAAGTTTTTTTTGAGAAAGTTTTGTGTTCTTTTAGGATTAGTCTTTTGGAAAAAGAATATGTGTCCTTTTAGGATTATATTGGTCTTGCTTATTCGTTTAGTCTTGATGTTCCTTAAATAATTTTTTTGTGTCTTCTACAAATGAAAGTGACATATGTTGTCACATTGAATGGTTCAGTCATTTTTATTGTTTCCTTGTTCCTATTTCAGATATGGCTGAACAAGAACAAATTCGAATTATTCCAAGTGGGAGTTTTTGAAGAGCAAAAGGACAATGTAGAAGAGCACGTCATAGTAGGACATGTTTCCGAGGGTGAGAAAACATACAGATCGGTGTCCAAGGGTGACACAGAATCTTTTAAGGAATCAAAGGTCCATTCGAAGGAAAAGAGAAAAAGATCAAAAATAGTTTATGTCTTTGAAGATGTATCCTCTTGACTCTTTATTGGACTTCTTCAGATCCTTTGTCATGAAATTTGAAGAGGATAATGAAACTGTCATTCAAGTTACAAAGAGGGAAGCATACGATGTTTTGTATCATTCCTTGCCATAATACTGGAAGAACGAACTAAATGAAACTTGTATCGAAATTGGGGATAATGAACCATTATGGGTGTAAACGGTAAAAATAGGAGTTAAGTGGGTAAAACTTCACAACATAATAATAGTTTAGTATTGAATTTTGTTGTTTATTCTTTACAAACTATGTGATGAACATCTTTGATTATGCTTTAATATGAATATTTGAGTTTTATCCTCTTTTATTTCGGATAAGTGGATTATTATTCTATTGCACATTGTCAAATGGTGTTTGATTATTAGACATGCAAATCTTTGTGATTATAGTTTAAAATATATTAGTGTACACATTAAGAAGTTAGTTTCAAATTTTTGTTAAGTATTTAGTTCGTAAATGATGATTTGATGCTTACATGTCTTTTCGATTTTACATTTAAATATGAAACCCTTATGAGAATTGATTCCCTTGAATATATATTTCACATGCATAAATGATTAAAAATTCTTGCCTGATTATATCTCAAAACAGACATGGCATCAAAAAGTATCATTGCTGACTTAAACAAAGGTGAAAAACTTAACGGTGGGTGATGTCAAACATGATAGCTCAACTTAAGAGTGTTGGCAATGTTCATTTAGATGAGCAACAAGTTCAGGCAGTGATTCGGTCTCTTCCCAATAATTGAGAACATTTGAAGGTTAACTTGACCCATAATGACAGCATCAAAACTTTTTCTGATGTTGCACGCCATGTTGAACTTGAAGATGAGCGCCTTGGTGATTCTAAAGCTGCTTCTAACGCCTTTGTGGCAGAGTCAAGTGGTACAAAATCTTCAGGCTTCAAGCGCAAGAAAAATTGGAAAAGAAATAGGAAAGACAAAGAGACTAGAGAAGGACCCTCTAAGAAACCAAATTCCAAGAAAGGAAAATGGGTTTTCAAGAAGAGATACAAGAGTAAAATGAAGTGCTACAATTACCGAGAATTGGGGCATTTTGCTCATGAATGTACCGAGCCCAAAAGGTAGCATTTCTAAACGCATCTCTAAGTGCAACATGTGTTTCTAGCACTTCTTTACTAACTGAATCTTATCCACTGACCACGTGAGTCGAGATCGAGAAGTGTTTGTGGAGTTTCGTCGAGTGTCATCTAAACCAAGGTGGATCTACGTGGGAAATAATGCGAAACTAGAAGTCAAAGGGATAGGCACTTGCAAAGTAGACTTGCGTGGTGGCCGTTCTTTGATGTTGCATGACGTCCTATATGCAACAGAGATTCTATGAAACTCAGTATCTGTGTCTCTTCTTTTAGCCGTTGTTTTTAGTTTGTTTTTTTAGTCGTAATAGTGTTAGAATAACTCTAGATAATGTTTTATATGGTTTTGGACTTCGTTATCATCGTTTTATCGTACTAGATTGTAATCCTTAAGCTTATGACTATTATGTTGACCGTTGTGTAATGGCATATTATTCAAGTAACAATGATATTGATGTTATTACATGGCATGCAAGATTAGGTCACATAGGGCAAGATCAAATGAATAGGTTGGCAAATGAAGGAAATTTAGGTTCTTTCACAAAAATAGATATGCCAACTTGTGAAAATTGTCTTGCTGGAAAGATTAAGCGTAAACCATTTGTGAAGGGTTAAAGAGCTGAGTTCCCGCTTCAATTAATTCATTCTGATATTTGTGGTCCAATGAATGTGAAGGCAAGGTCTGGTGCTACATACTTCATTACATTTATTGATGATTTCACACGCTTTGGTTATGTCTATTTGATTTCTCATAAATCTGAAGCACTTGAGTGCTTTAAAATATATATGAATGAAGTTGAAAATCAATTAGATAAAAGCATAAAGGCTTTAAGAACTGACCGAGGACGTGAATATTTGTCAAAACAATTTGAAGAATTATGTCCTGAAAAGGGTATTATGAGACACTTAACTACTCTTTATACACCTCAACAAAATAGTGTAGTTGAATGAAGGAATAGAACATTGTTGGACATGACAATATCAATGATGACGCAGGCAAATTTGTCTATCTCTTTCTAGGGAGATGAATTATTGAATGCGGCTTACATATCGAACAAAGTTCCTTCTAAATCAGTTTCTTCCGCTCCTTATGAACTTTGGACTGGTCACAAAACAAACCTGAATGATCTATGACCGTGGGGTTGTGCAGCATACATTAAAGATCATTTTTGTGAGTTTGTTAAACTAAGTCCAAAAGGAAAGAAATGTATCTTTATAAGGTACTCTGAATGCCCCAAAGGGTATGTGTTCATCGATGAACTGGAGGATGGAAGTATTACTGAAATTGTATCAGGAGATGTCAGTTTTTTTTTTTGGAAAATAATTTTCCCAAAAAGGGTGAAATTGATGAAGTTGAGCCGTTGTACGATATGTTGAATTCAGAAGATCAGATAATGTTGTCAAACATACTTGATAATTCAATGGATCAAGAAATGATTCCTAGTCCAAGTGGGAGTTATGAATCCCAAAAATCCTATAGAGGAATCTGAACTTCAAATATGTAAGGGTACAAGAAAAGATGTACCTAAACGATCTTATGAGATTGAGGATTATATTTTCTTGGTATTTCCTACAGAATTGGATGAACCTAATTCTGTAACTGAGGCCTTATCGAGCCCTGAAAGGGATGAATGGTTAATATAATGAAAAAACATATTTAAAATGAGTGAGATATGAATTTTTAAAAGTTGGATGTTTTTTTTTACTGTTTTCCAGAAAAAAACTCCTTCTGTTTATAGCGATCTGGAAATTGGGTGTCAGTTTTTTGGATCAAAACATAAGTTTTCATGATCTACTCGGTTGTAGCTTTCCAAAAATATATTATAATAGAAAAACAGATTTAAAACAAGTGAGATATGAATTTTTGAAGTTGGACTGAATGGTTGAGTCATTCTTATTGTTTTCTTGTTCCTATTTCAGACATGGCTGAACAGGAACAAATTCGAATTATTCCAAGTGGGAATTCTTGAAAAGCAAAAGGACAATGTAGAAGAGCACGTCGCCGTAGGACATATTTCCGAGGGTGAGAAAACATACAGATTGGTGTTCCAAGGGAGACACAGAATCTGTTAAGGAATCAAAGGGCCATTCGAAGGAAAAGAGAAAAAGATCTAAAACAGTTTATGTCTTTGAAGATGGATCCACTTGACTCTTTATTAGACTTCCTCAGATCCTTTGTCATGAAATTTACAGAGAGGGAAGCATACGATATTTTGTATCATTTCTTACCAGAATACTGGAAGAATGAACTAAATGAACCTTGTATCGAAATTGGGGATAATGAACCATTATGGGTGTATACGGTAAAAATGGGAGTTAAGTGGGTAAAACTTCATAATATAATCATAGTTTAGTATTGATTTTTGTTATTTATTCATTATAAACTATGTGATGAACATCTTTAATTATGCTTTAATATGAATATTTGAGTTTTATTCATTTTTTTGGACAGGTGAATTATTATTCTATTGCACATTGTCATATGGTGTTTGATTATTAGACATGCAAATCTGTGTGATTATAGTCTAAAATATATTAGTGTACACATTAAGAAGTTAGTTTCAAATTTTAGTTAAATATTTAGTTCGTAGATGATGATTGGATGCTTACGTGTCTTTTCAATTTTACATTTAAATATGAAACCTTTATGAGAATTGATATGCTTGAATGTGTATTTCACATGCATAAATGATTAAAAATTCTTGCCTAATTATATCTCAAAACAAACATGGCATCAAAAAGTATCATTGCTGACTTAAACAAAGGTGAAAAATTTAACAGTGACAATTACGAAATCTGGAGTCATAAAATATGATATGTACTGAAAGAGCAAAATGCACTGGAAGGTATAAACCATGTTTTGGATAAACCAGAAGAGGGTAATTCTGCACAACACAGAAGGGAACTAGAAGCTTACAAAGCTTGGAAAAAACCTAATTCCACATCACGTAGAATAATAGTTAGTTCTGTGGTTGATGACCTCATACATGAATGTGAGGAATTCCCAACTGCTCATGCTATGTGGGCACATCTGCGAGGAACATATGGGGGTACGTCTGTAACCCGCCTCCGACAGTTGACTATCAAATTTGATACTTACAAAAAATGTCATGATCAAAATATCAAACAACAGCTTAGAGTAATGTCAACTATGATAGAGCAACTCAAGAGTGCTGGTCATGTTCTTTTAGATGAGCAACAAGTTCAGGCAGTGATTTGGTCTCTTCCCAATAATTGGGAACATTTGAAGGTTAACTTGACCCATAATGACAGCATCAAAAAAATTTCTGATGTTGCACGCCATGTTGAACTTGAAGATGAGTGCCTTGGTGCTGCTAAAGTTGCTTCTAAAGCCTTTGTGGCAGAGTCAAGTGGTACAAAATCTTTAGGCTTCAAGCGCAAGAAAAATTGGAAAAGAAATGGGAAAGACAAAGAGACTGGAGAAGGACCCTCTAAGAAAAAGAAGAAGCCAAATTCCAAGAAAGGAAAATGGTTTTTTCAATAAGAGAGACAAGAGTAAAATGAAGTGCTATAGTTGCCAAGAATTAAGGCATTTTTCTCGTGAATGTACCGAGCCCAAATAGGTAGCATTTCTAAACGCATCTCCAAGTGCTACATATGTTTCTAGCACTTCTTTACTAACTGAATCTTATCCTATGTGGATTGTAGACTCAGGATCCACTGACCACGTGAGTCGAGATAGAGAAGCGTTTGTGGAGTTTTGATGAGTTTCATCTAAATCTAGGTGGATCTACAAAGGAAATAATTCTACGCTTGATGTCAAAGGTATAGGCACTTGCAAAGTTGACTTGCGTGGTGGCCGTTCCTTGATGTTGCATGACATCCTATATGCTCCAGAGATTCAACGAAACTTAGTATCTGTGTCTGTTCTTTTATACGTTGGTTTTGATTTATTCTTTTAGTCGTAAAGGTATTAGAAAAACTCTAGATAAAGGTTTATATGGTTTTGGACTTCGTTATGACCGCTTTATCGTTGTAGATTGTAATCCTTCATCTTATGACTATTATGTTGACCGTTGTGTAATGGCATGTTATTCAAGTAACAATGATATTGATGTTATTACATGGCATACAAGATTAGGTCACATAGGACAAGATCGAATGAATAGGTTGGCTAAAGAAGGAAATTTTAGGTTCTTTTACCAAAATTGATATGCCAACTTGTGAAAATTGTCTTGCTGGAAAGATTACGCGTAAACCATTTGGGAAGGCTAAAAGACCTGAATTCCCGCTTCAATTAATTTATTCTGATATTTGTGGTCCAATGAATGTGAAGGCAAGGTCTAGTGCTACATACTTCATTACATTTATTGATGATTTCATGCGCTTTGGTTATGTCTATTTGATTTCTCTTAAATCTGAAGCACTTGAGTGTTTTAAAAGATATATAAATGAAGTTGAAAATCAATTAGATAAAAGCATAAAGGTTTTAAAAACTGACCGAGGACGTGAATATTTGTCAAAACAATTTGAAGAATTATGTGCTGAAAAGGATATTATCAGACAGTTAACTACTCCTTATACACCTCAACAAAATGGTGTAGCTGAAAGAAGGAATAGAACATTATTGGACATGACAAGATCAATGATGGCTCAGACAAGTTTGTCTATCTCTTTCTGTGGAGATGCATTATTGACTGCGGCTTACATATTGAACAAAGTTCCTTTTAAATCAGTTCTTCCACTCCTTATGAACTTTGGATTAGTCACAAAACAAACCTGAATGATCTACAACTGTGGGGTTGTGCATCATACATTAAAGATCATGTTGATGAGTTTGGTAAACTAAGTCCAAAAGGAAAGAAATGTATCTTTATAAGGTACTCTGAACGCTCCAAAGGGTATGTGTTCATCGATGAACTGGAGGATGGAAGTATTACTGAAAGTGTATCACGAGATGTTAGTTCTTTTGGAAAATTATTTTCTCAAAAAGGGTGAAATAGATGAAGTTAAGCCTCTGTACGAAATATTGAATTGAGAAGATCAGATAATGTTGTCAAACATACTTGATAATTCAATGGATCAAGAAATGATTTCTGGTCCAAGTAAGAGTTATGAATCTAAAAATCTTATAGAGGAATCTGAACATCAAATACGTAAGAGTACAAGAAAAGGTGTACCTAATCGATCTTATGAGATTGAGGATTATATTTTCTTGGTATCTCCTACAGAATTGGATGAACCTAATTCTTTAACTAAGGCCTTATCGAGCACTGAAAGGGATGAATGGTTAAAAGAGATGAAAAAAGAATTAGATTCCATGAAAACCAACAAAGTTTGGGATCTAGTTGACCTTCCTAAGGAACGTAAAACTATTGGGAATAAATGAATTCTTAAAGTTAAACGTAAATAGGATGGGTCAATAGAAAGACACAAAGCACGATTGGTGGCAAAAGGTTTTACTCAAGAAGTTGGAATAGACTAATAGGAAAAAATTTCACCAGTTGTGAATTTTACATCAATACGATTACGTTTAGCTATTGTTGCACGTTTAGATCTAGAATTACATCAAATGGATGTGAATATGGCTTTTCTCAATGGAGAATTAAATGAGGAAATCTACATGGAACAACCAATAGGTTTCGTTGTTAAAGGTGAAGAAAAGAAATTATGTAAATTGAAAAGTTCAATTGATGGCCTAAAGCAATCTTCAAGGCAGTGGTCATGTCTAATAATCAAACACCATATGACAATGTGCAATAGAATAATAATCCACTTATCCAACACAAAAGAGGATAAAACTCAAATATTCATATTAAAGCATGGTAAAAGATGTTCATCACAAAGTTTGTAAAGAATAAACAACAAAAATCAATACTAAACTATGATTATGTTGTGAAGTTTTACCCATTTAACTCCTATTTTTACCGTATACACCCATAATGGTTCATTATCCCCAATTTCGATACAAGTTTCATTTAGTTCATTCTTCAAGTATTCTGGCAAGGAATGATACAAAACATCGTATCCTTCCCTCTCTGTAACTTGAATGACACTTTCATTAACCTCTTCAAATTTCATGACAAAGGATTTGAGGAAGCCCAATAAAGAGTCAAGAGGATCCATCTTCAAAGACATAATCTCTTTTAGATCTTTTTCTCTTTTCCTTCGAATGGCCCTTTGATTCCTTAACAGATTTTGTGTCGCCCTTGGAACACCAATCCGTATGTTTTTTCGCCCTCAGAAATATGTCATACGGCGACCTGCTCTTCTATATTGTACTTTTGCTCTTCGAGAACTCCCACTTGGAATAATTTGAATTTATTCCTGTTCAGCCATATCTAAAATAGGAACAAGGAGACAATAAGAATGGCTGAACCATTCAATGTGACAACATATGTTACTTTCAATTGTAGAAGACACAAAAAACTATTTAAGGAACATAAAGACTAAACGAATAAACAAGACCAATAAAATCCTAAAAGGACACATATTCTTTTTCCAAAAGAATAATCCTAAAAAACACAACTTTTTTTTTCAAAAAAAACGTTTTTAATTTTTTTTTCCAGCCCAACTTTAAAAATTCATATCTCACTCGTTTTAAATCTATTTGTCCATTATAATATATTTTCAGAAAGCTGCAAACGAGTAGATCATGAAAAAATATGTTTCGAACCAAAAAATAGATACACCCAATTTCTAGATCGCTACAAACAGAAGCAATTTTTTCGTAAAACAGTAAAAAAAAACAGCCAACTTTCAACAATTCATATCTCACTCGTTTTAAATCCGTTTTTTCATTATAATATATTTTTGGAAAGCTACAAACGAGCAGATCAAGAAAAATAAGTTTCGACCAAAATTATTGTACAACCAATTTTTAGATTGGTACAAATAGAAGCAGTTTTTCAATTTTTTTTACAGAATTTCTTTCTTTGTAGGACAAGAAATCCTATCTACAATATGAGTAAGAATCAAATAGGATTTTGAATCCTATTTACCAAATAATTAATCCACATTCAAATAGTTTTAAAAAAACTTAACATCTTCCAATTTATTCTCTATTCACTGATTTTCAAGAAAAAATAGTCAAAATTTATTTCTTATCAACAATACAATGAATGTACATGGAAGTAGCAAATTATGGGATAATTAACGATGACTCTGATACCAATGAATGATTTTAAGGTCAAAACAACAACAAGATGCGTACCTTGTAACTTGCAGCGGAAGTCGTTGATTTTGCTACTTTGACAGGATTACACTCAAGTCTCTCTTTGAATCACTAGGAAACAAAGTTTGATTCACAAACTAAATGTCCTTTTGTTGGATATCTTTTGATCTAAGAGTGATATTGTTTACTTATTTTTGTTTCTGTTCTTTCTGTCTTCTCTTTTCACGATTTCATGTTCACTCACAATGTGACTCCCACTAGGAGTCTTTTAAGGGGAGGTACTGTTCGCCCTTATCCTTTTAAAAGGATTATTCAATTAATTAATTAATCAATTAATTAAATTGGATAGGGCAAAAAAGATTGGGTCGGGTCGGTCCACATGGGCGACCCATGACCCAAAACTTACATAATGAAGGATTTTTAAGGGCATAAAAACAACAAGATGTGTACCTTGTAACTTGCAACGGAAGTCGTTGATTTTTCTTCTTTGACAGGATTGCACTCAAGTCCCTCTTTGAATCACTAGGAAATAAAGTTTGATTCACAAACTAAATGTCCTTTTGTTGGGTGTCTTTTGATCTAAGAGTGATATTGTTTACTATATTTTGTTTCTGTTCTTTCTGTCTTCTCTTTTCACGTTTTCACGTTCACCCACAATGTGACTCCCACTAGGAGTCTTTTAAGGGGAGGTTGAACAGTTACTCTGTAAATGTTCTCCCTTATCCTCTTAAAAGGATTATCCAATTAATTAATTATTCAATTAATTAAATTGGATAGGGACAAACAGATTGGGTCGGGTCGAACCACATGGGCGACCCATGACCTAAAACTTACATCTCCCACTGCGCACATGGTGGACAAGATCCAAGCCAACACAATAACAATCAGACACATAATTCATACGAAAAATAGTTCGTGCGACCTGTGAGCATGAAGAGCTTACCTTTAAGGTTTTCCAAGCCCTACAAAGGAATCCAATCACATGTGGAAAGAATTCACTACTATTTTAAGGACACTATTACTCATAATACCCCAGACGTCATTCACTACTTCAGTAGTTACTTATTCGATCCCTCAATCTCTTAAAAAGATTAACTCGACGAGTTCATGTTTTAACTTTATGCACACAATTACACTCAAGTGTAATAGCCGGTTTAAGTATACAAGTTGAATTGTTTATTTTAATCATCTTCCCTTTCTACTTGAATCTATCTGTTCCATATCAACTGCTTTCCTAGACATGCACTGCATTGCCAAATCACTCATGGCTATTAGTAACATGCTAAAGTAGCAACACCAATCGAAACTTCAAGAAACAGTAAAAGGTCAAAGGGTGATTTCATTGAAAAAGTCATTTTAACCTTTCGGGGTCTCACACAATGAAGAAGCAGGGAACCATTCTTTCATTGACCCATTGATCGCTTGACACACGTGGTATGAAACACGTGCTAAGATGTTTTCACCTTATATTAGTGTATGTGTCTCATTCTTTTGATTATCCAACATCGTATAGACCTTGGTCTAAACACCTCCAGATGTTTAACTCTAGTTTCTCTCTTCAGTGATCCTTAAATTCATCTTCTTAGAGAAACTTTGGTCTGATTCATAAAATAAGTCATAATATGGTGGTGAAACACATCTCTTCACGTTCTCCGATGTAAGAGGCGATTTCTCGTGTGAGAGAGCCAATCTCGTGACTTTTTCGACACACATTATTTCTTAAAAATTATCACATGCATATTATATTTGAATATAAATCCAATAGTATTATTTATAATAGAATATTATAGCAATCAAGTTATTTTATAATACTAAAATGTCATCATTTTCTACGCAAACCTAGAGCCTTAACATGTTTTTCAAACAAGTCTCTAGAGATGGCCTTCGTAAAAGGATCAGCTATCATTTCACGTGTAGGAATGTATTGCAAAGTTATTTCTCCACTTGTCACTACGTCTCTCACAAAGTTATATTTGATGTCTATGTGTTTGGTCTTGCTGTGATACTTAGGATCCTTCGTGTACGCGATAGCCGCTTGACTATCACAATATAGAATCATGGGACCCTTAGAATTCTTTGCAATACTCAAATGCTCAAAGAATCTCTTTAAGCTAACAACTTCTTGTACTGCAGACGCACAAGCCACAAATTCAGATTCCATGGTTGAAAGAGTTGTACAAGGTTGTTTCTTAATTTTCCATGAAATAGCACCACCAATTAGTAAGAAAGCATAACCGGATGTTGGTTGTCTATCATCCCGGTCACCAGCCCAATCAACATCTGTATAACCTCTTATGAATAAATCAGATCCACTATAATACAATGTATAATCTGCAGTTCCCTTCAGGTATCGAAATATTCTCTTTACTGCTTTCCAATGATCTCTTTTTTAGGATTGGATTGATACCTGCTAACTAGACTCACGACATAACAAATTTCTGGCCGAGTACACATCATAGTAAAATCAAACTCCCGACAGCACTAGAATAAGGAACTCGAGACATGATTTCCTTTTCTTTTTTAGTCTTTGGATAGATTTTGAGGCTTAAAGTTTCACCCCTTGCTACAGGAGTATCCATGGATTTGCAACTATTCATTCGAAAATGTTCCAATATTTTCTTTATATAAGTTTCTTGAGATAAACTCAAAAAAATTTTAGAACGATCTCTTTGAATCTTAACACCCAATATATAGGCTGCATCACCCGTATCATTCATATCAAATGATTTTGAAATCCATGACTTGACAGTTTTCTCATACTCTAAATTATTTCCAGCTAATAAAATATCATCTACGTAAAGAGAAAGAATAACAAAATTTCCACTAGACTGTTTCACATAGATGCAACGATCTTCATCGATCATGGTGAAATCAAATGACATCACCTCCTTATGAACTCGCAGATACCACTGCCTTGATGATTTCTTTAGGCCATAAATTGATCTTTTCAATTTACATACTTTTTTTTCTTGACCTTTAACAATGAAACCTACTGGTTGTTCCATGTAGATTTCTCCGTTTAATTCTCCATTGAGAAAAGTGGTCTTCACATCCATTTGGTGTAATTCTAGATCTAAACGTGCAAAAATAGCTAAAAGTAATCGTATTGATGTAAACTTCACAACTGTTGAAAAAGTTTCCTCATAGTCTATTCCAACTTCTTGAGTAAAACCTTTAACCACAAATCGTGCTTTGTGTCTTTCTTTGACACATCTGATTTACGATTAACTTTAAGAATCCATTTATTTCCAATAGCTTTACGTTCCTTAGGAAGGTCAACTAGATCCCATACTCTGTTAGATTTTATGGACTCTAAGTCTTCTTTCATCGCTTTTAACCATTCATCCCTTTTAGGGCTCGATAAGGCCTCAGTTACAGAATTTGGTTCATCCAATTCTGTAGGAGATACCAAGAAAACATAATCCTCAATCTCATAAGATCGTTTAGGTACACTTTTTCTTGTACTTTGACGTATTTGAAGTTCATATTCCTATTTGGGATTTTGGGATTCATAACTCCCACTTGGACCAGGAATAATTTCTTGATCCATTGAATTATCAAGTATGTTTGACAACATTATCTGATCTTCTGAATTCAACATTTCGTATAGAGGCTCAACCTCATCTATTTCACCCTTTTTGGGAAAATCATTTTCTAAAAATCTGACATCTCGCGATACAATTTAAGTAATAGTTCCATCCTCCAGTTCATCGATGAACGCATACCCTTTGGAGCATTCAGAGTACCTTCTAAAGATACATTTCTTTCCTTTTGGACTTAGTTTACCAAACTCACCAAAACGATCTTTAATGTATGCGGCACAACCCCACGGTCGTAGATCATTAGGCTTGTTTTGTGTCCAGTCCAAAGTTCATAAGGAGTGGAAGACACTGAGAAGGCACTTTGTTCAATATATAAGCCGCAGTCAATAATGCATCTCCCCAGAAAGAGATAGACTAATTTTCCTGCGCCATCATTGATCTTGTCATGTACAACAATGTTCTATTCCTTCTTTCAGCTACACCATTTTGTTAAGGTGTATAAAGAGTAGTTAACTGTCTGATAATACCCTTTTCAGCACATAATTCTTCAAATTGTTTTGACAAATATTCACGTCCTCAGTCAGTTCATGAAGCCCTTATGATTTTATCTAATTGATTCTCAACTTCATTCATATACTATTAAAGCACTCATGTGCTTCAGATTTATGATAAATCAAATAGACATAACCAAAGCGCGTGAAATCATTAATAAATGTAATGAAGTATGTAGCACCAGACCTTGCCTTCACATTCATTGGACCACAAATATCAGAATGAATTAATTGAAGCAGGAACTCAGCTCTTTTATCCTTCCCAAATGGTTTATGCGTAATCTTTCCATCAAGACAATTTTCACAAGTTGGCATATCAATTTTGGTGAAAGAACCTAAATGTTCTTCTTTTGCCAACCTATTCATTCGATCATGCCCTATGTGACCTAACCTTGCATGCCACGTAATAACATCAATATCATTGTGATTTGAATAACATGCAATTATACAACGGTCAACATAATAGTCATAAGTTGAAGGATTACAATCTAATACGATAAAACGATCATAACGAAGTCCAGAATAATATTAAACATTACCTAGAGTTATTCTAACACCATTACGAATAAAAAACAAATCATAACCAACGTCTAAAAGAACAGACACATATACTAAGTTTCATCGAATCTATGGAGCATATAAGATGTCATGCAACATCAAAGAACGGCCACCATGTAAGTCTACTTTGCAAGTGCCTATCCCTTTGACTTCTAGTTTCACATTATTTCCCACGTAGATCCACCTTGATTTAGATGAAACTCAACGAAACTCTATAAACGCTTCTCTATCTCGGCTCACATGGTCGGTGGATCCCGAGTCTACAATCCACATAGGATAAGATTCAGTTAGTAAAAAAGTGCTAGAAACATATGTAGCACTTAGAGATGCGTTTGGAAATGCTACATGTTTGGGCTCGGTACATTCACGACTAAAATGCCCCAATTCTCGGCAATTGTAGCACTTCATTTTACTCTTGTCTCTTTTCTTGAAAAACCATTTTCCTTTCTTGGAATTTGGCTTCTCCTTTTTCTTAGAGTGTCCTTCTCCAGTTTCTTTGTCTTTCCCATTTTTTTTCCAATTTGTCTTGCGCTTGAAGCCTGAACATTTTGTACCACTTGACTCCGCCACAAAGGCATTAGAAGCAGCACCAAGGCGCTCATCTTCAAGTTCAACATGGTGTGCAACATCATAAAAAGTTTTGATGCTTTCATTATGGGTCAAGTTAACCTTCAAATGTTTCCAATTATTGGGAAGAGACCGAATCACTCCCTGAACTTGTTGCTCATCTGAAGGAACATGGCCAGCACTCTTGAGTTGAACTATCATGTTTGACATCACCCTAAGGTGTTGTTTGATATTCTAATCATGACGCTTTTTGCAAGTGTCAAATTTGATAGTCAACGATCGGAGGCGGGTTACAGATGTACCCCCATATGTTCCTCGCAGATGTGCCCACATTGCATGAGCAGTTGGGAATTCCTCACATTCATGTATGAGGTCATCAACCACATAACTAACTATTATTCCACGTACAGTGGAATTATCTTTTTTTCAAGCTTTGTAAGCTTCTAGTTCACTTCTGTGTTGTGTAGAATTACCCTCTTCTGGTTGATTCAAAACATGGTTTATACCTTCCAGAGCACTTTGCTCTTCTAGTACATACCATACTTTACAACTCCAGATGTTGTAATTGTCACTGTTAAGTTTTTCACCTTTGTTTAAGTCACCAATGATACTTTTTGATGCCATGTCTGTTTTGAGATATAATCAGGCAAGAATTTTTAATCATTTATGCATGTGAAATACACATTCAAGCAAATCCATTATCATAAAGGTTTAATATTTAAATGTAAAATTGAATAGACACGACATCCAATCATCATCTACGAACTAAATATATAACCAAAATTTGAAAATAACTTCTTAATGTGTACAATAATATATTTTAGACTATAATCACAAAGATTTACATGTCTAATAATCAAACACCATATGACAATATGCAATAGAATAATAATCCATTTATCCAACACAAAAGAGAATAAAACTCAAATATTCATATTAAAACATAATCAAAGATGTTCATCACATAGTTTGTAAAGAATAAACAACAAAAATCAATACTAGAGTATGATTATGTTGTGAAGTTTTACCCACTTAACTCCTATTTTTATTGTATACACCCATAATGGTTCGTTATCCCCAATTTCGATTCAAGTTTCATTTAGTTCATTCTTCCAGTATTCTGGCAAGGAGTGATAAAATAGATTGTATCCTTCCCTCTCTGTAACTTGAGTGACACTTTTATTAACCTCTTCAAATTTCATGACAAAGGATCTGAAGAAGTCCAATAAAGAGTCAAGAGGATCCATCTTCAAAGACATAATCTCTTTTAGATCTTTTTTCTTTTCCTTCGAATGGCCCTTTGATTCCTTCACAGATTCTGTGTCGCCCTTGGTATACCAATCCGTATATTTTCTCGCCCTCGAAAACATGTCCTACAGCGACGTGCTGTTCTACATTGTCTTTTTGCTCTTCGAGAACTCCCACTTGAAATAATTCAAATTTGTTCCTGTTCAGCCATATCTGAAATAGGAACAAGGAAACAATAAGAATGACTGAACCATTCAATGTGACAACATATGTCACTTTCATTTGTAGAAGACACAAAAAAAATTATTTAAGAAACATAAAGACTAAACGAATAAAAAAGACCAATAAAATCCTAAAAGGACACATATTATTTTTCCAAAAGAATAATCCTAAAAGAACACAAAACTTTTTCTTCAAAAAAAAAACGTTTTAATTTTTTTTTTCCAGCCTAACTTTAAAAATTCATATCTCACTTGTGTTAAATCTATTTTTCTATTATAATATATTTTTGAAAAGCTACAAACGAGTAGATCATGATAATATATGTTTTGAACCAAAAAACTATACACCCAATTTTCAGATCGCTACAAACAGAAGCCGTTTTTTCGAAAAATAGTAAAAACACAGCCAACTTTCAACAATTCATATCTCACTCATTTTAAATCTGTTTTTTCATTATAATATATTTTTGGAAATCTACAAACGAGCAGATCATGAAAAAATAAGTGTCGACCAAAATTATTGTACAATCAATTTTCAGATTGCTACAAACAGAAGCAGTTTTTCAAATTTTTTTACAGAATTTCTATCTTTGTAGGACAAGGAATTCTATCTACATTATAAGTCAGAATCAGATACTATATAATTAATCCACATTCAAATAGTCTTAAAAAAACTTAAGATCTTCCAATTTATTCTCTATTCACTGATTTTCAAGAAAAAATAGTCACAATTTATTTCTTATCAACAATACAGTGAATGTACATGGAAGTAGCGAATTGTGGGTTAATTAACGATGACTCTGATAACAATGTAGGATTTTTAAGGGCAAAACAACAACAAGATGTGTACCTTGTAAGTTGCAGCGGAAGTCGTTGATTTTGCTACTTTGACTAGATTAAACTCAAGTCCCTCTTTGAATCACTAGGAAACAAAGTTTGATTCACAAACTAAATGTCCTTTTGTTGGATGTCTTTGATCTAAGAGTGATATTATTTACTGTTTTTTGTTTTTGGTCTTTCTCTTTTCTCTTTTCACATTTTCATGTTCACCCGTAATGTGACTCCTACTAGGAGTCTTTTAAGGGGAGGTTGAATAGTTACTCTGTTACTGTTCTCCCTTATCTTTTTAAAAGGATTATCCAATTAATTAATTAATCAATTAATTAAAATGGATAGTGCAAAACAGATTGGGTTGGGTCGGTCCACATGGGCGACCAATTACCCAAAACTTACATCTCCCACTTCGCGCATGGTGGACAAGACCCAAGCCAACACAACAACAATTCATATGACAAATAGTTCGTGGGACCTCTGAGCATGAAGAGCTTACCTTTAAGGTTTTACAAGCCCTACATAGGAATCCAATCACATGTGGAAAGAATTCACTACAATTTTAAGGACACTATTACTCACAATACCCCAAACGTCATTCACTACTTTAGTATTTACTTATTCGATCCCTCAATCTCTTAAATATATGAACTCGAGTTCATGTTTTAACTTTATACAAACAATTACACTCGAGTGTAATAGCCGACTTATGTATACAAGTTGAATTGTTTATTTTAATCATCTTCTCTTTCTACTCGAATCAATCTGTTCAATATCAACTGCTTTCCTAGACATGCACTGAAGTGTCGAATCACTCATGACTATTAGTAACATGCTAAAGTAGCAACACCGATCAAAACTTCAAGCAATAGTAAAAGGTCAAAGGGTATTTCATTGAAAAAGTCATTTTAACCTTTCGGGGTCTCACACAATGAAGAAGCAGGGAACCATTCGTTCATTGACCCATTGATCGCTTGACATACGTGGTATGAAACACGTGCTACGATGTTTTCACCTTATATTGGTGTATGTTTCTCATTCTTTTGATTATCCAACATCGCACAAACCTTGGTCTAAACACCTTCAGATGTTTAACTCTAGTTTCTCTCTTCAGTGATCCTTAAATTCATCTTCTTAGAGAAACTTTTGTCTGGTTCATAAAATAAGTCATAATATGGTGGTGAAACTCATTTCTTCACGTTCTCCAATGTAAGAGGCGATTGCTAATGTGAGAGAGCCAATCTCGTGACTTATTCGACACACTTTATTTCTTAGAAATTATCACATGCATATTATATTTGAATATAAACCCAATAGTATTATATAGAAGAGAATATTATAACAATCAAGTTATTTTACAATACTGAAATATCATCATATTCTACGCAAACCTAGAGCCTTAACATGTTTTTCGAACAAGTCTCTAGAGATGGCCTTCACAAAAGGATCATGCAAAGTTATACTTGATGTCTATGTGTTTGGTCTTGTTGTGATACTTAGGATCCTTCGTGTACACGATCACCGCTTGACTATCACAATACAGAATCATGGGACCCTTAGAATTCTTTGCAATACTCAAATGCTTGATATCACCCAAATTACACCTCTCTAAAGAGGTATAAGCGGTCGTTGCCAAATAAAGAACCCAACTTGTAGGTTGGGGTCTATGCCACGAGGAATATGGTTTAGACTTAAACTTAACTAACTATTATCTCCATTTAGTCAAACTATTTCCGAGAAAAGTAAACTGGGGGGTTTTGTAACTAAAATAACAGATTGTTAATTGAGTAACAAGTAAACAAGATTCAAACTTTGAGTTATCAATATGAGATGGAAACTAGGGTATATGTGTTCCCCACAAGCTCTTAACGTAGTAATCCTAATAACAGGAATCCTATCCTAGTGTTTGTCATGCAAGGTTGGTAAGTTAGGTATCCCTAAGTGATTGGTGCTCCAAGTAGGAATATTCAGCAGGCAACTTGGTCCGTCTACGGGTGTATGCTTTATTAATTCTTACCTTTACCCCAGATTAGTCATCATATCAATGTAGTTTAGTTTTCACCATCACTCCAATTAAAATCAGACTATTAGATAACATCCACTGAATCTCTGTTGTTTAATACTTTTCTCATTCATTTCCTCCTTGGTCTGCATGTATGAACGAGGCGAGTTCTAGCGTTGCTCACCGCTAGAAAGACTTCTAAACTAAAGGATTAACAATACATGCATAAACACTATCCAAGAATTACTTCATTATTATTCATACATTGTTAAATCCTCATGGTTCCCACAACCGTAGTTGTGGACTTAGCTACTCATGCTTGAGAGTTCACAATTCATAATTAAATTGAAAGAATTCATGAACTTACAGTTAGAATAGATGAAACCCGCAATCTTGGATTGAAATTCATAGTGAAAATTGTATAAAACGAATTCCGGAAATTAAATTGCTAAGAGTTTGCCAAATAAATCCAAAACAACCAAAAACTAAAAGTATACAATAATGTCTAACCCCAAAAATGAGAATTACAACTCATATTTATAGAAAACAAATCCCAAACTAAGTACTAAACAAAATAAGGAAATAACTGTTTTAGATGTGGTTTCTGTCGACGGTACGACCTACGGACCGTGGTTCAACCTACGGTCTGTGGTCACCCTCCATGGATCAACGCTTGGGCAATATTTTATGGCCTTTAGACGACAGATGGACCTACAGTCCGTGGACTAGGCTACGGTCCGTCACTTGCCTCCGTGGTTCAAGTACTGGAACTTCAACTTTCTGATCACCAACGACGGATGTGTAGGACGGCCCGTGGATCGACCTACGGGTCGTCGATGCTTCCGTAGTTCCAAACTCGGTCAGAATTCCTTGAACTTTCATCTACGCTGCAGCACCTACGGCCCGTCACTAGACCTACGGCCCGTGGTTTGCTCCGTCACTTTCCACTTCTGCAAATTTTCAGCTTTTATCTCCATCAACTGAATCTGAACTTATTTCCTGCAAGAATTACATAAAACCATTATTTCTAACAGCAAAATAGCCCAAGACACACACAAACTCTAAGTGAAACGCATCAAAAATACCGTAAACTCACGGTATATCAACACCCTCAACTTAAAGTTGTTGTTTGTCCTCAAGCGAGACACTAAAACTCTAGACGATACTTATGTAGAAGCAAACATACAAACTTAAGCAATCACATGGTTTTCTGAATCAATTACATCACTTAGTGCAAAAAAATTCATCTAGACTCAACAAGCTAACTCATGTGGATCAAAATATGACATAGATCGACCAATAGACATCACAACATACACTTTTCACAATCACCAAGGTACCAACTCTACAACAATGTAACTAGTGCCCTCACTTCAAAAGAAATCTTTTTTCACACTCTAGATATGAATTTCAAGTTTAAGGATTAATTCAACATTCACGCTCAGAACTGACTTCAAGTACAATTAGTGCTCGATACCATAGGCTTGCCCTTATTTGCACTACATAGACTCTCCAAACTAGTCACTAGGATCACTATAGGACTTTCTTAGCTTGTAACGTAGGCTCAGGGTCATGTAGGGTACATTTGGGTACTTTTTAGTGACTTTTCTGCCCTCTTTGACATTACATTGGCTTTTTTACCTCTTTTTTCAACCAATTCTTGACATCTTTTTACTTTCTGCTCTTTCCCTTGACTCTCTTCAGCATAGATGTGAATTTGACTTTATCGCTCTTATGTGTCACTTTCTTCTTTTTCTTTTACTTCATCTTTCTTTGGTTTTTTTCTTTTTCAACATTTTTTTTGTTTCTTTTGACTTCATTCACATCTTTTTCTATCTTTTCTTTTCTCTTTCTTTCTTCTACACAAAACTCTTTTCATACCCTTTTTCTTTCGGTTTCCTTTTTCATAGCCACCCTCAACTTATGTATTTTTCATGAGTTGAGGTGCACAATATCTGATGTCTGACCAGGGCCAAGATTTAGGTAACTTTTTGAATTAGCCACCCTCAACTTAGGCTTTTGGCCTAAGTTAAGGTGCACATGTCCAAGGAGGGACCGGGGCCTAAATAATCTTTTAGGGAAGGTGAATTAGGTGTATCGAAAAAAAATGGTATTCATTAGGCTCAAACATTTGGATCAAAGGGAGAATTTATTTCTTTTGGTTGACTTTTAGGCTTGAGTGGACTTATTTGAACAAGGGCCTATGATCATTTCCCAACTTCTAGCCTAGATTATCTTAGCAGGACCAACGAGGCAAGTTCTAGATTGACACATACTGCATGAACATTCAAAATTTTCTCACACACACTTGGCATATTATTTCATTATCGGATTATTAATTACCCAATTCAAGTTTTAGCTTAAGTCATGCTATCATACCGGTTCCTTATCATGTCATATGAAGATCCAACACATTCAACTCATTCAGCCTATAGATCTAGCAGATTTCAAATTTTTTGGACATGTATCAATTTCATGCGCTTTATGCCATCATGCTTTCATTCTTCTACTTACTTCCACACATACAATCCTAAACACGCCGGTTCAACATAAAAGTGAACAGTCCCTTGGGGAAAAAGAACACAGGCAAGAAAACCCAAAGGGAGGGTTATGAGTTGGGTTACTCATACTTCACCCTATCACTCACAATCCATTTACCCCACCCCCAAAAAAATAAGGTACAATTTCCCTCAATGCACAAAATAAAAAGT
This sequence comes from Solanum etuberosum, assembly GCA_029582245.1. Lineage (NCBI taxonomy): Eukaryota > Viridiplantae > Streptophyta > Magnoliopsida > Solanales > Solanaceae > Solanum > Solanum etuberosum. The sequence goes on along the minus strand of JAJONR010004783.1, from coordinate 11,051 downwards.
AAAGCATAGGCAGAAGAAAACCTGTGGTGCAAATACGCCGAAGACCCATCAAGAAGCGGGTGGATCCGGTTTCTCGAAACATGCAGGATCAACACTAGGAACGCCATCAGTAGCGCCCTCACCAACAATGGGAACACCATCAGTAGTGCTCCTCGAACCTGAAGGGACAACATCAACCTCACGGGCCCGCTGCTGCCTCATCTCCTCTTCAATGATCGACTGCCTATGGGCTGTCTCCAACTATTGGTTCTCCTTCTTCTTCAATCGTCGAGCCTCCTCAGTGTCAGAAATATGATCGGAGTGGTGGCGCTTCCCAGCAGCACGAGAAGGATCGGGTAGTGGCATAGTGTCACCAAAGAGGGCAGTCATCACCACCTCATTCTCCTCCGTTGCAGGATCAGCCTCTGGTGCAGTCTCAGTAGGGTATAGAAGAGCATCAACATCAGCACAGAGACTAGCCAACTCCGTCTGGAAAGTGGTCACATCGATCGTAGGGGCAGGCATTGCCAGGACTCTCAACTCGAATGCGTCAAAGTGCTTGTGGACCTCTTGTATCTTCGCATCCATCATGCGCTCCATAAGGTCCTCTGACTCCTCAATAGATTGCTGCATCCACGACCTCATATGCTGCAGTAAAGTGGCCATCTGGGTCTCTAACTTCTAGACTTGGCCCAGAGGAACAATACTGGACCCTGAAGAGGGAGTGGCTCTGGACTTGCTAGCAGCCTGACTGGTGGCGGTGGAAGGGGGGGCCTGGACATTTGTGGTAGTAGGTGGAACGGAATTATCAACAGCCTCTATCCGCTCAACATCATTGGCAAGGTCAACACCTAAAGGAGGTAGGTAAACCTGGGCATCTCTCCGCGGTGCAACAAGGTTGGCATCATCTCTAATAAGGCCAATGTCCACAGTTTTGGTGGCCTCTATCAAACTATCACAATGCTAAATGGCCACCCAAGCAGCCCTGCATAGATGAAATATAAGACACGGAAATGGCAAAGTGGTAGTGGTCTTGAAGGCCCTCTTATGAATCTCCACGATCAAAATCTGGGTGAAGTCAAGCTCAAGCCCTGCCAACATCACGGCCCTATACCAAGTAACCATGTTATCCACTAGAGTAGGGGACTGTCTGGTGCACACAATGGTCAAAACAAACTTCACAGTAAAGCTTAGAGTTGCCTTTCTGATAGGCAACGTAGTATTGTGCACCCACTCGGTACGCTCTCCCTCATCTACAATATGACGGGCCATCCACCGAAGAAATGTATCTCTCTGCTCAACATCTCTCTGAAATGCCCCACTCTGCACCACGCCCATCATGTAGTCATACTCCGCTCTATTGATTGACAGAGTGTAGGCTGGACCATAGATAAACCGATGGATAGTGGTCTCAGAGATATCAACCGAGAAGTTCCGCACTAGAGTCACCTGTAGTGGAGGCTGAGCTAATGGCTTAGCCTTCTTAGAGATAGAGGTACAGACAGTGGTGGTGTAGGAAGCATAAAACACTCGGGACATATCCTCACTAAATTTCTCGAGACTCCGTTCCATCCACTCACACTTGTGTCTCTTGAATAGATCCTCAATAGTCGGCACAGTTTGGAGGCTCCCTGGAAGAATCTGGCACTCCTCAGTAATAATGCAGGCCATCTTATGATGCTGATTAACCACCTTAGCATCAGAATAGATTTGGTACTGGCCCTCGACGCACAACTTGTTCGGTTCCGCAGGATTAGGAACTGGTTCAGCTCTGGGTGGTATAAGGGCATCGGATGAGAAGGCGGAAGCCCCGCTGAAACTGGAGCTGGAATACAACTTGGAGCCCGACTGCGGCTCTGCTGCAGATAAAGCCCCCTTCTCAAAATGGGGGGCAGTGACCTCGACCTCTTCACTGGATGAAATAAACTGCCTGGCCATGTTCCTCGTGGTCCGGGGGGCAGTAGGGGAGCCTCTGGTGGTCTCCGGGATGTACTCCTGATCGGTGTCCTCATCTAACAACCGTCGGGAAGGGGCGACAGACTTGGACTTGCCCTTTCGAGCGTACACCGGTGCTTATTTACGGGCTATGGTACCTGTGGAAGTTTAGTTAGTACCAAGACAAGTCAATAAGACTCATGGAATAATTTTAGAACACCTTTTAGAGTTGGATGAAATTTTTTAATTTTTCCAGGCAGTAGCTGGTTTGGTGACCACGGTGGGTACCTATGATCCGTAGATGGAACGATGGCCCGTGGGTCCCCTCCGTAGGTCAGAATACCCATTTTTGGGTCTCTGATGTTGTAACCACGGATGTGCAGAACAGTCCGTCGATGGAACGACGGACCGTAGTCCACACCGTAGTTCATAACTTAGCAAAAATTTTGTGCAGTGCCAAGTGACGGGCCACAACTTACGGTCCGTAGGTGGACCTACAGTCCGTTGGGGCAGGCCGTGGATCAGTGTTGTGCCAAGCATGAAGTTCAACTTTCATTCAACCCACAATTTCAACAATCAATAAATCAAACTAAGTCTAAACATGCATTACAACATATTTTTTTCAGCAGTTCATCATCCTTAGGGTTGTGATCATGCAATTTTTTTACATTCAACACATAAACATTGAACAACTAAGTCAAAACTTCCAATTAGACCTATCACCCTAATTAGTTGATTAATATTAACGACACACTCACATACCATCATTCCAAGGGTGTTTCTAAACTAAAAATCAACATTTTAACAAGTAATTTAACAACCCAAGGTCAAGTTCATCATTGTGACTTCAATTTGAAACAATGAAATATTCAATATTTGGGAGAAATTGATTTACCTTACAAGTAAGAAATGATGGTGAGTGTGTGAGCAAGTAGAAATGCTCTTAAAACAACGTTGACACCGAACCCAGACCGTGAAAGCTTTTGGAGAGAAAATGGAAGTGATGGAAGGTTTCTTTTGAACTTTGGGATAATGGGGGAAGTGAAATTGGAAGGGAAATATATGGGGGAGTAAATGGTGGAGATTAAGGGTTGAAAATGGGGTAATTTTATAACAGTTAAGGGGGAAGGCTGAAAGTGGGAAATGATTCAAAAATGAAGGGTTATATTAATTTGGGGGTCTGGGTCTGGTCATCAGAAACCCTAACTTGGACCCACGACACCCCGTCGACGGTCCGTGAGTCGACCTACGGTCCGTCGATGGGGTCCGTAGGTCACTCCAATACTTAGTAAAAATTAGAAAACATACCTGGGGTCTACGAACGCCATCCACGGTCCGTGGATTGACCGACGGACCGTCGATGGGGTCCGTAGACCACTGCAATAGCTTAATTTTTGTAGATTTTACCTTTTTGTTCGTGCACACGTCGCAAACATTAGGCCTTCCTTTTTACATTTTCTGGACACTTTTTAGACACGGACCCTATTCTATCTATATCTAGCCAACACTAAACATAAAAATTAATAAACACATATCTAAAGAGATACAAAATCAAAAAAAAAAGAAGAAAACACTCCTATATTGATAAGAAACTCCTATAGTTGGCTAGATTTTACATCTTGGGTTGCCTCCCAAGCAGCGCTTGATTTGACGTCGCGGCACGATGCAGACACCTCGATTACTCAGACTTCATCAAGATAACAAGCCTCTATCACTTCATATACACTCTCAGATTTCCCCAAATAGACTTTTATCCTCTGTCCGTTCACCTTGAACCTCGTCCCTTCCTTGTTCTCAAGCTCAACCGCTCCATGTGGAAATACTTGAGTTACTCTGAATCACCCGGTCCACTTGGACTTGAGCTTGCCAGGAAACAAGCGCAACCTTGAGTTGAATAAGAGCACCAGATCACCGGCAACAAATTCACGCTTTTCAATCTTCTGATCATGGTACTTCTTCATCTTCTCCTTGTACAAGGCTGAACTTTCATATGCTTTTAGGAGAAACTCGTCAAGCTCATTCATGTCATTCAGTCTTTGACTCGATGCGGCGCCCCAATCCAAATTCAACTTCTTTAGCGCCCACATTGCTTTATGCTCTAGCTCTACAGGCAAATGACATGACTTCTCATATACAAGTTGGTAGGGGGACATACCTATGGGAGTCTTGAATGCGGTGTGATAGGCCCATAGAGAATCATCAAGCCTTCTTGACCAATCAGTTTTGTTGGCGTTCACAGTCTTTGCAAGGATTTGCTTTATCTCTCTATTTCACACCTCAACTTGCCCACTAGACTGCGGATGATAAGGAGTGGCTACATTGTAACGAACACCATATTTCTCTAGCAACGCCTTGAACAACTTGTTACAAAAGTGAGAACCTCCATAGCTGATATTTGCCCTAGGTGTACCAAATCTGGAGAAGATACTCTTTTTCAGGAATGCGGTGATACTCTTTCCCTCATTGTTTGAAAGCGCAATTACTTCCACCCATTTTGATACATAGTCGACCACAACAAGAATATACTTCAACCCATGCAAACTCACAAACGGACCCATGAAGTCAAGACCCAGACATCGAATAACTCAATCACCAATATCGAGTTCATAGGTAGCTCTTGCTTCTTTGAAATTCCTCCTTCTCGTTGGCAACGGTCACAAGACTTGGCGAAATCATGAGCATCTTGGTGGATGGTAGGCTAGTAATACCCACACTGCAAAAATTTGTGAGCAGTTCAGATACCACTATGGTGCCCACGAACAGGCGATGAATGACACGCCTCTAGTATACTCATCATCTCAACCTCGGGCACAGATCGACGAATAATCCCATCAGCACAAACACAAAACAAGTAAGGCTCATCCCAAAAGAATTTCTTCACATCAGACATGAATTTTTTTCTTTGGTGGATTGAAAATTCCGACAGAAACAAATCACTTGCCAAGTAATTAGCAAAATCTGTGAACCAAGGGATAAGATCATAAGAGGCAGCCAATACTTGTTCATCAGGGAACGCATCATTAATCACAACTTCATCCTCAAACTTCATCATTGCTTCCTCCTCTAATCTAGACAAATGATTTGCAACCTGGTTTTCTGTCCCGTTTCAATCATTTACCTCAAACTCTAACTATTGCAACAAAAGTACCCATCAATTCAACCTTGGTTTTGCATCCTTTTTTGCCATCAGATACCTCAATGTAGTATGGTCAGTATGCACTATGACCTTAGAACCAAGCAAGTAGGACCTAAATTTCTCGAATGTGAAAAACACAACAAGGAGTTCCTGTTCATTCACATTATAGTTCTTTTGAGCCACATTCAAAGCTTTGCTGGCATAGTAGATCGGATGAAGAATCTTCTCTCGCCTCTGTTCTAATACTACCCCAAGCGCCACCCCGCTCGCATCACACATAACTTCAAACGGTTGTCCCCAATCTGGTGAAATAATGATAGGTGCGGACGTTAACTTGGCTTTCAACTCTCTAAATGCTCTCAGACAAGCATCATCAAAATCAAACTTACACTCCTTTTCGAGTAGTTTGCACAATGGGTGTGCAATTTTCGAGAAATTTTTTATGAACCTCCGGTAGAAACCTGCATGCCCAAGAAAACTCTGAACACCTTTGATAGAGATGGGTGGTGGAAGCTTTTCTATTACCTCAACTTTGGATCTATCAACCTCAATACCTTTCTGTGAAATCCGATGACCCAGAACTATAACCTCTTTCACCATAAAGTGGCACTTCTGCCAGTTGAGCACAAGATTGCACTATTCACATCTTTTTAGTACCTCTACCAGATGCATCAGGCAACCATCAAACAAATCACCTACCATAGAGAAATCATCCATAAATACCTCAATCGTGTCCTCCACCATATCTGAGAATATCGACATCATACACCTCTGGAAAGTCACTGGAGCATTACACAACCCAAATGGCATCCTTTTGAAGGTGAAAGTTCTATAAGGACAAGTGAAGGTGGGTTTCTATTGATTTTCCGGAGCTATGAAGATTTGATTGTACCCTGAATGCCCATCTAGAAAATAATACCAACCCTTACTAGTGAGACGATCTAGCATATGATCCATGAACGGGATTAGGAAGTGGTCTTTTTCTATCCATCTATTTAGCTTGTGGTAGTCCATTCACACTCTCCAACCAGTCACCGGCCTCATTGGAATAAGCTCATTTTTAGCATTCGAAACCACGGTGATTCCCTTTTTTTGGGGCACATACTGAACAACACAAACCCAACTACTATCAGCAACGGGATATATGACTCCAGCGTCCAACCACTTAATGATCTCTTTTTTCACAACCTCTTGCATAGGGGGATTCAGTCTCTTTTGATGCTCAATACTTGGCTTACTGTCCGGCATGAGTTCAATTTTGTGAGAACAAATGCCCGATTGAATCCCAATAATGTCCGTAATAGTCTATCTTATAGCCCTCTTAAACCTCTTCAATAAAGATACCAAGGCCTCTACTTTCTCTCCGCTCAAATCAGCAGCAATGATAACTGGAAAAGTGCGACCTTTCCCCTAAAATGCATACCTCAAATGGGATGGTATAGCCCTGAGTTCCAGTTTCAGAGGCTCATCTACAGACGGTTTTGTAGGTGGAGAGTCTCGATTCTTCATATCTAACTCCAATCTATTTGGTTTGGAACGGAATTTGAACCTATCAAGTGCGGCAACTAGCTCATCATAGTGTTCAATACCATCACTGTCAATATTCATCATTACCGCTGCTAGTGCATCAACACCCAACCTCTCTTCAATAGATACTTCTAAATCTTGCTCCACAATGTGATTTACCACTGATACCGATTTAAGATTACTTTCCTGCTTTATAGACCTACAGATGTTAAAAGTGACGTCCTCATTGTTCAGTCGGAACTTCATCAGCCCTCTCTCCATGTAGAATAAGGCATGCCCAGAAGCAAGGAATGGTCTCCCTAAGATGATGGGGACCTAAAAATAAACCTCACAATCAAGTATCACAAAGTCCACCGAAAAGATGAACGACTCTACTTTTACAAGGACATCTTGGAGCACTCATATGGGCCTCTTCACAGTTCTATCGGCCATCAGTAGATGTATCACAGTCGGTTTTGGAGCCCCTAAACCCAACTTCTTATAGATGGACAATGGCATCAAGTTAATACTGGCACCTAAATCACACAAACCTTTCGCAAACTGCAAAACCCCAATGGTGCAAGGGATAGTGAAAGCTCCAGGATCCTCTTTCTTTTGCAAAAGTGACCTAGGAGCAATAGTACTGCAATGTTACATTCTCTAATCATTCTCAAAATTAATAGCCCTATTTTTGGTCATCAAGTCTTTCATGAATTTCGCATACCCAGGCATTTGTTCCAAAACTTCTATCAACGGGACATTTAAGGACAGTTGCTTCAACATAGCTATGAACCTGTGGTATTTTCCCTCTTCATTCTTTTTCACCAATCTCTGTGGGAATGGAGGTGGAGGTCTAGGCATGGGAACAACTTTTTGGGTCACCTAAGCTTCCTTTTCAGTATCATCTTTTGGATATTCAGTACCTCAATCTCATCCTCATTCTTTTCTATCATTTGTTCAACCTCAGACGGCATGGGGGGGGGGGGGTCAATGGTCTGCTTTCCTCCATGAGTAGTGACTTCCATACAATGCCCATCATTTTTTGGATTCTGTATGGTGTTGCTAGGAAGTGTGCCAGGCTGACATGGATTCACAGTGGTGGACAACTGACTAAACTACTGCTCAAGTTGCTTGATCGACACTGCATGGGCATCAACTTTTTGACCGATTCCAGACAAGTTATTTCGCATCTCTTTTACATTCTCATCAGTTGCATCAAACCTCTTCATCATCTTTTGCATCATATCCTCAATGCGTGACATACTATTACCCAACTCTCTATTGCCAGGAGGAATATAGGGTCCAAACTTATCATTCCTGTTTCCATAATTGTTCCGGTTGTAATTGTTGTCACAATTGTAGTTCCCATCCCGGACATAGTTGCCCTCGCGGTTGTAGTTACCTTCAAGGTTGTAGTTTCCATAGTTCCGACCTTGGTTTCCTTGACCTTGGTGCCATTATCCGAGTTGGAACCTTGGGCGTTGGTTTGGAAACCCCCCGTCTTATCATTAACCAAATTTGCATCCTCTTCATAGTAGTACTCCTCAACTGGTGGTGGTGGAGATCTAGTCAGATAATTCACAACATTCACTTTTTCTGCATTACCACTCACATGTTTTAAGACCAAGCAAAGTTCTGTCCTCACTTGAGCCATCTCTTCATGAATGTCATCATTAGATTGATTTGGTACAGTTTGGACAATGAACGTGTTCCTACCAGTATTAGCCTTTCTAGTGCTCCACGCCTTATTATTTTGAGAAATCCCCTCAAGTTTTTTAGCAATCTCCTTAAAAGTGCACTCACAATATGATCCTCCGGCAATAGTATCTAACACAGCTCTTCCATTTTCATCATGTCCTCTATAGCAATACTCATTCAATGACTCATCATCTATGTGGTGATTTGGAACACTTCTTATGAACCCGGTGAACCTATCCCAAGAACTGCTTATCGAATCTCCTGGGAATGCCGTGAAGTTGTTCAGTTTATCCTTATGATTTAACTTTTTGAACACTGAAAAATACCTTGTTGTGAACACCTTGTGCAATTGGTCCTATGTATAGATTGAATTATATGGTAGTTTAGAAAACCACACAGCAGCATCACCGGTTAATGACAGTGGGAAGACCCTCAGACCTATGACATCCATATCTAACTCTGGTCATCCTACACAACTTTTGCAAACACTGGACAATTTTGCCATGTGAGCATATGGATCTTCCGAAGCTAACCTAGCAAACAACCTTCTCGCTGTAAGCATCTGTATCAGACTGCTGGTTACCACAAATGTATGACCTGGAGGTAGATGAGGGAGAACAATAGGCCCATCTGATCCTACTGCATTATAGTCAACCCTATAGTGATCACGAAACCTCGGTGCTGGCGGATGCTGCACCCTTTCTGTATTTTTTATTATAGGATCACCTTGAATCTGAGTGGGCACATTAATGACTCCAGGAGGTTGCAACCCAGCTCCATCTCCTTGACCCTCTCCATTCGGATTATTGTGAACCCTAAGGTTAGCCATTTTCCTCAAAGTTCTACTTAATTCGGGATCGTAGGGGGGTCAAGGGTTCGCCTCGACTCTGTGTAATTGGCATACACTAAAGTAGAAACCTGTATAAAACAAAACAAAAACGTAAAATCAGGAAATACTTGACTAAAGTTCAACAATATAGTTAGATTAATCAAAAAACCGTATTACCTGGTAGCGGCGCCAAAATTTGATATCTCCCAAATTACACCTTCCTAAAGAAGTATAGGCGGTCGTTCCTAAATAAAGAGCCCAACTTGTAGGTTGGGGTCGATCCCACGAGGAATATGGTTTAGATTTAAACTTAAATAATTATTATCTCCGTTTAGTCAAACTATTTTTGAGAAAAGTAAACAGGGGGAGTTTTGTAACTAAAATAACAAATTGTTGATTGAGTAACAAGTAAACAAGATTCAAACTTTGAGTTATCAATATGAGATGGAAACTAGGGTATATGTGTTCTCCATAAACTCTTAACGCAGTAATCCTAATAATAGTAATCTTATCCTAGTATTTGTCATGCAAGGTTGGTAAGTTAGGTATCCCTAAGTGATTGGTCCTCCAAAGAGGGAAATTCACCACGCAACTTGGTCCATCTACGGGTGTATGCTTTATTAACCCTTACCTTTATCCCAGATTAGTCATCATATCAATGTAGTTTAGTTTTCACTCTCACTCCTATTGAAATTTGACTATTAGATAGCATCCACTAGATCTCTGTTGTTTAATCCTTTTCTCATTCATTACCTCTTTGGTTCGTCAAGTATGAACGAGGCAAGTTCTAAAGTTGTGCACCGCTAGAAAGACTTCTAAACAAAAGGATTAACAATACCTGCATAAAAACTATTCAAGAATCACTTCATTATTATTCATACATTGTTAATTACTCATGGTTCCTAGAACCCTATTTGTGGATTTAGCTACTCTTGCTTAAGAGTTCACAATTCAAAATTAAATTGAAAGAATTCATGAACTTACAGTTAGAATAGATGAAACCCAAAATCTTGGATTGAAATTTATAGTGAAAATTGTATAAAACGAATTCTGAAAATTAAATTGCTAAGAGTTTGCAAAATAATTCCAAAACAACCAAAAACTAAAAGCATACAATAATGTCTAACCCCCAAAAATGAGAATTACAACTCATTTTTATAGAAAACAAATCCCAAACTAAGTAGGAAACAAAATAAGGAAATAACTATTTCAGATGCAGTTTCTGTCGATGGTACGACCTACTGACCGTGGGTCAACCTAAGGTCGGTGGTCACCCTCCGTGGATAAACACTTGGGAAATATTTTATGTCCTTCAGACGACGGTTGGACCTCTGGTCTGTGGACTGGGCTACGGTCCGTCACTTGCCTCCGTGGTTCAAGTACTGGAACTTCAAGTTTCTGATCACCAACGACGGATGTGCAGGACGGCCCGTGGGTCGACCTACTGTCACGACCCAGGGGTACACCCTAGATATAACATGGCGTAATCAACCCCGAATGGGGTTTCATACAATCCCTTAGCATATCATAACATAAGATAATACAAAAGCACGAAAATTTTAAAACTTTTATCTATACAATCGAAGTCTTTATAAAATGCAAGCGGAAGTCTATAACACTTTGTCTCAAACCATCTAAACTCAACTTGAATAAACTTTGGGACGCAGCCCATACAATGATCTAAAACATAAAAGAAAGACATAAAGGTAATAGTGGCTTTATCCTCGATACTATGAGGACTCACCAAATCTTCAACTCCTTGCACTTCTAGAAACCTATCCTCAAGAATGGAACTCAATGTCACCAAACCCTACATTTGATAAGAATGTAGGCAAGAGTATGTGTTAGTACAAAATGTATTAAATATGTTAGCTAGCATGACATCATAAGAGCATAACACAAGGGTTAGCCAACATAAGACATAAGTCATGAACATAAGAGAAAATAACATAATCATAGCATAATCTC